>JASAMZ010005523.1:0-14464 GCA_030248115.1 Linhomoeus sp. GSCO2_2 | reverse complement strand
TAGGAGGCAGACGCTGCTTAGGCAGACCGCTTACCCAATCCACCACCTTGGACCAGCCCCAAGCGGAGGTTCCGTCCAAGGAGCATGCAAAGGCGATGACAAGAACTGCGGCAATGGTCGAAACACGCACCATGGTTGGCGACCGGTTCAGTGCTATCTTTCCCAAACGGGCAGTGGTTATGAAACTGTTATTGAGCCTGAAGTGACAGATAGTTGCCAGACGGCGCTATTTATGCACTCCGCACTAGAGTGGGTGTTGTGGACTCAGCTGGGGACGGAGGAAAGGTTGCGATTTGCGACTGTAGCGGAGACCATCCATTGACGTTAGCGGTTGCCACGTGCGTCAGCGGTTCGTTGCTTTCGCCACCCTCTCCAACAGCTCATGATTGAAAAAATGAAAACAAACTGGGTTTGTACCGAGTGTTTTGATCGACCACTGGCACAAACAGGATACGCTGCTCGCGTCAAGCCATTGTGTAGTATGGAATGTTCCACAAGCCGGACAAACGTGAAGGTGTCGCCGCGTCTCAAACGCAAGCGTCTCGAGGTACAGTACGCTGGCTGCAGGCGGATGTGACGAAAGACGGGTCAGTTTGGTGATTCGCCGGTGGTGTGGTTGTGCCCTCAAATTGTGCTGCGCGTTGATCCATTCGCGAAACTACACTTGCCTAGCTATTGTAGTTGCTAATTGCTCGACCCGGTCAGAACTAAAAATCGGATAGTAAGACTGCTCCAGAACACTCAACTTTACAGCTTGTCATGGAGAAAGCTGCTACATCTGCAGTACACTTGAGTTTAACCATCAGAACCAATCCAGTACTGTCAGGGTTGGAGTTCGCGCGCACTTGTTATGTATAGGAATGTGACTTTACGAGTGTAGACACAGCTTGGAAAACGACTAGAGACAGCAAAGACGTTGTTAGTCTGTATTTCTGGCGACTTTGTCGTGTCAGCTGCTGTAGTAGCCCTTCTTCCATGTTACGCTCGATCATCGTACGAAATACGTATGATAGGAACTGAAAATACAGGGTGGCCCAAAAAAGTGAGACCCCTAACTTCGCGACCGCCGTTCTCGAGCGTGACTGCGCACATCAAGCCCTAAGTTGGATAGGACACACTACAGGGTGTTTTTGATGAGGTACCAAAATTTCAGCCCATTTCGTACACCAAAGAGAAGATGGCGTCGTTTTGCGCAGGGTCATGTCGAAAATCGCGTGCGGCGCTTTTCACTGCAGGAGATCGTGCTGGAGCTGAAGAAGGCCGAGGAGCAGCTCCAGCACGATCTCCTGCAGTGAAAAGCCGCTGCACGCGATTTTCGACAGGACCCTGCGTAAAACGACGCCATCTTCTCTTTGTGGTACGAAATGGGCTGAAATTTTGGTACCTCATCAAAAACACCCTGTAGTATGTCCTGTCCAACTTGGGGCTTGATATGCGCAGTCACGCTCGAGAACGGCGGTCGCGAAGTTAGGGGTCTCACTTTTTTTGGGCCACCCTGTAGTAATGTACTGTACCAACGAGAAGCGTTGCAGGTTACGCTGTGCTGCCGTACGGACTGCGTACTGAGTCGAGTGGCGTGACAGCTAGGTAAATGGTTGCCATCGCACATAGACGTCGGGTAGAACAGTTGTAGCCTTCTTGTTGCAGAAATTATTCAACTCCAGTTCGTCGAATGGCTGTGCTCTTGTCACAGCATAGCGTTTTGTTCAATCAATCAGTATCAGACGTTGTGACAGAATGGTCATATCTTCATGCACGTCTATTCCTCTGCATTTCTCTTGGCTCGCGTCACTGTTGGGCGAATTGCAAAAGCTCACGAGCTGCAAGCGCAGCGCACAAGCATCACAGTCAGTGTGCACGTTATACCACTTTTTTTCGCCCAGTGTTGTAGGTTGTATTGACGCCTGGGTGCGTTGACGCCGCGTCAACACACCCCAGGATAAATTGACTCGCGAACCCCTACGAGAGCTCTTCGTTCGTTCGTCCGTTCGTCCGTTCGTCACGCTCTCAGATCTCGGCGTTGGTAAGTCGTAGGAAGGAGATCTTGGGCTTTATGGATAGGTCTCGACTCACTGGTAATGTCGCTGAGAGACTTCGAAATTCAAAACTTTGAATTGCGCGCGCTACAGTAACCCGAAGGTCTAAACGCAAAACGGCTCTAACTCGCTCGTCTTACGTCGTAGAGCGGCGTGCTATAGGTCAACTAAAAGGTCTCGACGTGCTCTTTCGTTTGGCATAAAAGTTTTCTCAATTACGCAAACACGCAACACGAAAAGCGACATTCGCGCGTGTTTAACGCAGAAATCGCTCTAACTCGCTCAGCGTGCGTCGCAGTTAGATGATCTTGGGTTGGTTGGATAGTTCTTGACTCACTGATCATTTGTTCTTCTTTGGTCGAAATTCAAAAGTTTGAATTTCAGGAGCTACAGTAACCCAGAGGTTTAAAACGGGAAGCTTATCTAACTCGCTCGTTTTCCGTCATAGAGAGACGATCTTGAGTTCGTTGAATAGGTTTCGGCACACTGATAATTCCGTTAAGAGAAGTTGAAATTCAAAAGTTTGAATTCCGCGCGCTACAGTAACCTGAAGGTTCATAACGCAAAACGGCTCTAACACGCTCGTCTTACGTCGTAGAGCGCCGTGCGATAGGTCAACTAAAAGGTCTCGACGCGCTCTTTCACTTGGCGTGAAAAATTTGTTAATTGCGCAAACACGCACCACGAACAGCGACATTTTCGCGTTTTCAGCATAGAAATCGCTCTAACTCGCTCAGCGTGCGTCGTAGAGAGACGATCTTGAGTTGCTGGATAGCTCTTGACTCACTGATCATTTGTTCTTCTATTGGTCGAAACTCAAAAGTTTGAATTTCGCGAGCTACAGTAACCCAAATGTTCAAAACGCAAAACTTCTCTAACTCGCTCGTCTTCCGTCGTAGAGAGACGATCTTGAGTTTGTTGAACAGGTTTCGTCACACTAATCATTTCGTTAAGAGAAGTCGAGATTCGAAAGTTTGAATTTGGCGAGCTACAGTAACTCAAAGGTTCAAACAACAAATCGGCCCTAACTCGCTCGTCTTACGTTGTAGAGCGGCATTCGTTCGACCGTTTGAAAGCTTACGTTGAGGCAGTTGTTGAACGCTCATTCCTAAAGAAATACTTTTGTTTTTTAAACCCTTGTCTTACGAACAACTTTGTCTGCTAAAAAATTGATCCCGGGCGATCCAAATGTTGCCCTGCAAGAACCCCTCAGAAAGGAGCGTGTCAGAAGTAGCGCATGAATAGTGGACTCCGGGCGGGCGCGCGTCGTATCGGAAAGGCTTCGAAATACTTTACAAAAGTATCCACTCTTTTAGTCTTCCACTTTAAAACACTCACAAACCACTCTGTATGTATTAATAAAACAACTCAACTTTTTTAAAACAGCTTGTTTCAGGTCTTATACCTTACTTATACTATACCAGCCCCAAATTTCGGTTGTTATACCTTACTTATATGTATGTACTTATACAGGGCTTTTTTTTAGGTGACCACATTTTGTTTTCGAATAACTTTTGCAAGGGGCAACGAAAATAAGTGAAACTTGGCACAAACACAGACCTATGTATAAGGTTTTGTCACGAATTGATTTCGTCGAAATTGGTTTGTCCGTTAGCAAACCGCGGCGCGTCCCGCGAGAGCACTCATTTCGTCGATCTCGGCGTCTTTGGCTCACTGTAACTTGAGCCAGGTGAGAGATAATGATACGCGGTTTGTACGGTTAGAAAGCCGAGAAAATAAGCTTTAATTTGGTGTATTGACGACAAGAAACAATGACAATGCGGAAGAACAAGGGAAACGTGCAGGAGAGCCTGCAGTGAAGCACTCCGACCAGAACGGGAGAAAGCAGGCCGCCACTCACTTATCATGAGAAATAAGGCCGATTTCCGCCCAAAGGTTCTCCACAAATTCCGCCCGCGCGCGAGTTTCAGAGTACGCGTATTCCCTCCACCTACCGGCGCGCAGCAGAACTCCACCGAAATCCTGTAGACCAGGCCGAATTGAGTCCAAAATGCGCCATTTCGCTTCGATTCAACCCGTAGCCGGCAGCTAAGATTCGGGGCTGCGCCAATCGCAGACTCGCCTTGCCATTTTGGACGGGAAGAATTGACAGTTCATGCGCAAATGCTTACTTTACCACGCCGCCTTTCCACACTGCATTTCCTTCAATTCAGAAGTTTGAATGCGCGCGCAAATTTAAGTTGCAAATAGTTTGAGGAGAGTACAGTAAAAGTTGCATTCTAATTTGAATTTCGGCATTAGGAAAGTAGCTGTTTGATGGCAAAATCGACACAAAATGGAGAAACCAATAGCGAATTCGCGTTCCTCGCCGCGAAATACCCTAGAATCGACACTTCAACCGTACAATTACCACACTTTCAGTTTCGTCGACGTAGGGCTACGGTAGGTCGATTTTCGACCAAAACTCGCCAATCTTGATCCGAAACGCTAAAATAACGCCAGATTCGGCATCAGCGACCTCGAAAGCACCGGGATCGACTCCAACATTGATTTTGACCACCCGGGTGACCTTCTTCTACCCTAGAAATTTAGCTCTGGAAGTCTACCATAGAGGACTTTTTCAGCAGAAGGAATCTATTTTGGAAAAAAATTTCGCCTGCGGCGCTATTTTGAACGATTTCGGTTTATTTCAGGCTCAAAATTTGCTGTTGAAGCGATCCCCGAAGATTTTTTGTTGATTTTACCTTCATTTAAGCAGATTTCGTTGCAATCAGTGCAGAATGTTGCGATATTTCGGTTAATTTGGTTACGCTTTTGGACTTATTTTCGCTGTAATTTTAGCGTGTACGACAAAATTTTGGGAAATACGCCTAAAATTTTTGGCTAGGCGTACGCCATACGCCTAGATCTCGGACGAAAAAAAAACCCTGCTTGCGCCACATCCTACTCAGTCCACGGGTCCGGTAGATGATCCCAAGCAGACCGAGTCGTCGCAACCTATGTAGTTACCGGGTTCTTCCGTGTAGAAGTCCCCTCTTCCACCCCCCATGTCGACGCCTCATTTTGGGCATGGAGAGGGACTTCTATATGGAAAACCCGGTAGCAATCAATCCCAGCCCACAACGCTCTTCCAGCTACCAGGTCCAAGAGAACGTCCGGAGCGCCCGGGCAATCAACCGCATGCTCGTCTCGTCACTCTCTTTGTCGGGTCCGCAGTACCACAGCTCGTCTACCTGGTCGGCAAGACAGGCTGGCTCTACCGCCTTCTTGACGACCACGCTTTGGAGGAGTGCCTGCCTGGTTGAGATGGCCTACTTGGGCTACCCCATCTACGGGGTCGCGTTCGCCTACTCTTGCCTGCGCAGCAGCGCCCAGTTGGCCAAGCTTTTGCCAGCGCGCCTGGCGGCCTGGCTGCGACGTGGCAACGCGTCAATGGAGGAGCGAGGGAAAGAAGGGTGTGAGACGACCAGGCGCCACTTCGAGGGCCTGGCGGAGGCCTGGAAATGATAGGAATGCGTCGAGAGTCCTCTGAATGCTGGATCGATTTGCCTACTACATTACCCGACTTTGGTCGTTGTGCTGTGACAGTTTTCATCTTGTATTGACTATGTAACACTGTGATCAGTCTGCACGTTATACCATGGCAAATTATACTTATACCATTATACCTTACTTATACCTGGTATAAGTAAGGTATAACACCCAAAATCAGACATCAGTAAGGCATAATTAACAAAATCAGCCATGGTATAAGTATACATACAGTAGGTATAGGTAGCATAAGAAAAATTTTTCGACTTGGTATAGTATAATTTGCAGTTTTGTACCTAACGTATACTTTGTGGTATAAAACATGGTATAAAACCACCACACTGGCTGATCGAACCCTACTTCTGAGACACAGATTGCACCAGAAGAGGCTCAGAAACAGATACAAAGTGTTCTCGGAACGTACTCCATATCAATTATGCCCATTAGTCCAAAGAAAATCCGTTGATGTGCAACATCGCTACTGTTGTTATTGTTTTCCGAAAGTGCACATCGTTGTTTGCTTGGTATAAGTTCAAAATTACCCACTGGTCTGGTATAAGTATAAATTCGCAGGTATAATTATACGTATAGGTATAGTATAACAACCGAAATTTGGGGCTGGTATAGTATAAGTAAGGCATAACTTAAAATTCTGGACTGGTACAGGGTTTTTTTTAGGGGACCACATTTTGTTTTCGAATAACTTTTGCAAGGGGCAATGAAAATAAGTGAAACTTGGCACAAATATAGACCTATGTATAAGGTTTTGTCACGAATTGATTTCGTCGAAATTGGTTTGTCCGTTAGCAAACCGCGGCGCGTCCCGCGAGAGCACTCATTTCGTCGATCTCGGCGTCTTTGGCTCACTGTAACTTGAGCCAGGTGAGGGATAATGAGACGCGGTTTGTACGGTTAGAAAGCCGAGAAAATAAGCTTTAATTTGGTGTATTGACGACAAGAAACAATGACAATGCGGAAGAACAAGGGAAACGTGCAGGAGAGCCTGCAGTGAAGCACTCCGACCAGAACGGGAGAAAGCAGGCCGCCACTCACTTATCATGAGAAATAAGGCCGATTTCCGCCCAAAGGTTCTCCACAAATTCCGCCCGCGCGCGAGTTTCAGAGTACGCGTATTCCCTCCACCTACCGGCGCGCAGCAGAACTCCACCGAAATCCTGTAGACCAGGCCGAATTGAGTCCAAAATGCGCCATTTCGCTTCGATTCAACCCGTAGCCGGCAGCTAAGATTCGGGGCTGCGCCAATCGCAGACTCGCCTTGCCATTTTGGACGGGAAGAATTGACAGTTCATGCGCAAATGCTTACTTTACCACGCCGCCTTTCCACACTGCATTTCCTTCAATTCAGAAGTTTGAATGCGCGCGCAAATTTAAGTTGCAAATAGTTTGAGGAGAGTACAGTAAAAGTTGCATTCTAATTTGAATTTCGGCATTAGGAAAGTAGCTGTTTGATGGCAAAATCGACACAAAATGGAGAAACCAATAGCGAATTCGCGTTCCTCGCCGCGAAATACCCTAGAATCGACACTTCAACCGTACAATTACCACACTTTCAGTTTCGTCGACGTAGGGCTACGGTAGGTCGATTTTCGACCAAAACTCGCCAATCTTGATCCGAAACGCTAAAATAACGCCAGATTCGGCATCAGCGACCTCGAAAGCACCGGGATCGACTCCAACATTGATTTTGACCACCCGGGTGGAAATTCGAATTTTGGACGCGGCCGGGGTACGGTAGCCGAAAAAATATTTTTTAAAATCGATTCCGGATCAGTTTTCAACGGGGAATCGCGTGGTGCAGTCCACTTGGCCATAAATCATCGCAATCGGGCGCTAAAACGGCCGAAAGTCAAAAATTGGAATTTTCGACCCCCGACGGAGACCCGTTGCCAAATCAGAACTCAAGATTTCCGCGGCGGATTTCGGCGATTTTGGTCTTAAACGAAAGAGAACATGATAATCTTGCCGATTGGAGATACCTGGCCCGATCCAACAACTGCCTGATTTACTAGGATTTTTTAAAGGCAAATTTTTGTCAAAAAATCACTTTCGGCTACCGTAACCCAAGAACGCATCGGCCGATTGACTCGGGGCTTTTTTTCCACCCTTCGTCTCGTCGAGGGCTACAACATATCCAAACGGCATCAAAATCGGCCCATTACTCGAGGAGTTGTTATTGACGGAACACCTCTCCAGTAAGTAAAAATTCAAATTTTTGAATTTTTCTCAAAATTTTTCCACCACGCGAAAAAAACGAAGGCCCGAGCACCCCTAGTATCCCTCGAGAGCTATCGAATAAAAAAACCCAGTCCAAATCGGGTGAACCACGCGCGAGAAATCTTGGGGCAAAAAGTTAGTCGGTGTCAGCTCCACTATAGCACTCCGCCCCTTTTGGGGTCGGAGTGCTAAAAAGCAAGCGACATCGGTTCGAGTGGATGGAACAGAGTTTTTTCGCCGCGCCTCAGCGCGGCGAGGTGTATATATACGGTTGACAATGTCTGTGTGTGTGTCTGTGTGTGTGTGTGTGTGTGTGTGTGTCTGTGTTTCCGTGGCACCGAATTAAAATGTGTGACATATGTGGTCCAGTAGACCCGAGGTCGCTGAGTACGGATCCGATGTCCGTTTCTGTTGCTAATTTCGCATTTTCGAGACATTCGCAATTAAAATTCGAAAATGTCGAAAATCGACTTTTTTTGTCTGATGCGCTTGACGCGAAATTTCTTCAGATATGGAAGGACCATGGAACGCGGATAATTTGTAACACAAAAGAAATTTTTTGCAGATGTGGAATTTAATAGAAATACGCGATTATTTGTCAAAATTGCATAAATTGACTAAAATACAAAGTCATTTAATGACGAATGTGAATGCAGAAATGGAAAGGTCGTATGCCGATAAGAATTTGTGACGTAGTTTTGTAGTTTTTAAAAGTTGCAATTTCGAGATATTTTCAATCAAAATATGGAAATGTCGAAAATCGACTTTTTCACCTTATGATATAGCGGCGAAATTTCTTCAGAAATGGAAAGAGTATAGACTGCGGATAATTTGTAACGCAAGAGAAATTTTTCGCAAATGTGGAATTTAATAGAAATATGTGATAATTTTTCAAAATTCCATAAATCAACAAAATAGAACGTCGTTTTTGGCACTCCGCCCCGACGAAGTCGGCGGAGAGCAGTAGGCAACCGTAGGGAACAAGTTCTTTGTGCTCCCTCATAACTTTCGCTAGGCTAAACCGATTCGCAAGCGGTTTTTTGCGTTCGATAGCCCTAGTGAATGCGCAGGGTGGAAAGGAACCTAGAAAATTCCGGTAATGGAAAATTTTTTTGAAAATTCAAAAATTCAAATTTTTACTAAGTAAAAAAAATTGTTTGTGCTCCCATTTTCGCAAAACTGGATCAAAATGCACCATTTTTGGATATCTTGTAGCTGTTGCGGAGGCGGGCCAGGGATTTCATTATTGGGAATTTTGGACGCGCCGCGTCGGAGATACGGTAGATTCAAATTTTGAGAACCCGGTTCAGGCCGCTCAAAAAATCATATCTCGCGATTTACTGGGCCGATCGGGCTGAGATAAAATTTCCGGCCGGCGTCTGGATGTGCTCTTTCATTTAAGACCAAAACCGGCAAAATCCATCAAGGGACCCAGGAGTTATCCGGTCACAAAGGGTTTCCGTTCGGGACCAAATTTGGGGATTTTGGGATTTGGCCGGTTTTTTCGCCGAAACGCGTGGTTCTACCGGGAAACGGACACCGCCAATCGATTCTACGCTAAAATCTGGCCCGGAAACATAATTTTCGGTTTTTCGAGCTACCGCAACCCGGCCGCGTCGAATTTTTGAATCCCGGGCCGAAATTTTCAAAATCGAGTTGACAGTTGGTTCGGGGGTTTTCGGGGTCGGGGAGTTCGAATTTCGCGTTAGTTTTGCGATTACTGTTCACTTTCGACCCTTTTCGGATGGTTTAGGGTGGGTTTGTGGCAAAAATTTGAAATCCCCAGGTAGTATTGAGGTGTAGCGCGGTGTAGCGGGACCGTCGAAACAAGTTCGGACCAATAGGTTTAGGGCCTTTTGACACCGGTTGTGTGCTTGCGAGCGCTCTTGGAGATGGCGAGCGCCATAAAAGTTGCTTTGAAATGCCGCGGTGGTGTCGCCCTTCTGTGCTTAGCGAAGTCGGCCTCCTTGCCTGTTTCAGAAGCGCCAACTATTAGCGCGCTTCTTTCCCGCTCGGTGCTGGTTTTGGAGGAAAGTTCTGAACTCAATTCAGAATTGTGGTAGTACTGTGTACTAGCCAGTCAGGACAAGTCCGATCAGGACCAACGAGTTCAATGACTTTTCGACTGTGTTTGGGTACTGCCATAGCGCATGCGTTTCGCATAGTTGGGCGCTTTGACGCTAGCATGTTTCAACACGGTGCTTAATTCCCTATCGTATTGTAGTGTACGGGTCTTCTTCCCACTCGGTGCATAGATGGGCCGTTGTGCGTTCACGCTCCAGGGCATGTTGCCAGTAATGTTGGCGTTTTGCCCAGACGAAATCGCTGCCCCCTCCATCCAGTTGATGGGCCGCATATCCAGGCTTAAACCCCCGTGGTGTTGTGACGTCATCGGCGTCTCTTCTGGGAGGGAGGGAAGGAGCGAACGCGCGGTGCCCCGCAGAGCGCAGTGATAGCATCATTTACCTCAGTACGTGTGTGCAGGTGTATCGGTGTATATGTGTCTACAGACATAGGTGTGCACCTCTGTAGAGAACAGTTCAGTTTGAGTGAGTGATAAGTATGTTAGGGCAATCGGCGGAGTGCCACGTTGACACTCGCGGAGTGTCACGTTTAACTAGTGTCGCCCGGCCTCAGCCGGGCGAACCCCTACGAGAGCTTATCGTGCGTGCGTTCGTTCGTGCGTGCGTCCGTTACGCTCTTAGATCTCAGCGTTGGAAAGTCGTAGGAAGGCGATCTTGGGCTTTATGGATAGCTCTCGACTTACTGGTAATGTCGCAAGAGACTTTGAAATTCAAACGTTTGAATTGCGCGCGCTACAGTAACCCGAAGGTTCAAACTGAAAACGGCTATTACTGCTTCGTCTTACGTCGGAGAGCGGCGTGCGATAGATCAAATAAAAGGTCTCGACGTGCTCTTTCGCTTGGCAATAAAAATTTTCTTAATTACGCAAACACGCAACACGAAAAGCGACATTCTCGCGTTTTTAACGCAGAAATCGCTCTAACTCGCTCAGCGTGCGTCGCAGGGAGACGATCTTGGGTTGGTTGGATAGCTCTCGACTCACCGATCATTTGTTCCTCTATTGGTCGAAACTCAAAAGTTTAAATATCGCGCGCTACAGTAACCCAAAGGTTTAAAACGCGAAACTCATCTAACTCGCTCGTCTTGCATCATAGAGAGACGATCTTGAGTTCGTTGAATAGGTTTCGGCGCACTGATAATTCTGTTAAGAGAAGTCGAACTTCAAAAGTTTGAATTGCGCGCGCTACAGTAACCCGAAGGTCCAAAACGCAAAACGGCTCTAATACGCTCGTCTTACGTCGCAGAGCGGCGTGCGATAGGTCAATTAAAAGGTGTCGACGTGCTGTTTCACTTGGCGTAAAAAATTGTTAATTACGCAAACACGCACCACGAAAAGCGACATTCTCGCGTTTTTAGCATAGAAATCACTCTAACTCGCTCAGCGTGCGTCGTAGAAAGACGATCTTGAGTTGTAGAGCAGCATTCGTTCGACCGTTTGAAAACTTACGTTGAGGCAGTTGTTGAACGGTCATTCCTAAAGAAACATTTTTGTTTTTTTAAACCCTTGTCTTACGAACAACTTTGTCTGCTCAAAAAAATAATCCCGGGCGATCCCAATGTTGCCTTGCAACAACCGCTCAGAAATGCGTGTGTCTTGCTCAAAAAATTAATCCCGGGCGATTCCAATGTTGCCCTGCAAGAACCCCTCAGAAAGGAGCGTGTCAGAAGTAGCGCATGAATAGCGGACTTCGGGCGGGCGCGCGTCATATCGGAAAGGCTTCCAAATACTTTACAAAAGTATCCACTCTTTTACTCTTCCACTTTAAAACACTCACAAACCACTCTGTATTAATAAAACAACTCAACTTTTTTAAAACAGCTTGTTTGACGAATTTGAACGCAGAAATGGTAAGGCCGTTAAAATTTAAGAAATTTCAAAATCGAGATATTCGTCTGATGGCCAGAACAGCTGCTTATTGATGAATGTGCACTCGGAAATAGAAATGCGTTCACTGAAAACAGGAATTCGCTCGCACCAAACTTTTGGCAAGTTTTTAGCACTCCGACTTGAAAAGGCGGAGTGCTATAGTGGAGGCACCGAAAATAAAAATCTCCCCCTCAAGATTTTTCGCGCGTGCTTCGTCCGATTTGGACGCGGTTTTTTTTAATCGATAGCTCTCGAGGGATAGTAGGTGTGGACGCACCTTCGTTTTTTTCGCGTAGTGGAAAATTTTTGAGAAAATTCAAAAATTCGAATTTTGTAGTACATTGAAAACGGTTCTCCAAGCATAACTTTCGCAAAAGTTTATCGATTTTGGTGATTTTTGGATATGTTATAGTCCGCAACAATATCTACCTTGGAAAAGAAACCACAGCTTCCTAGGTTGTCCCACGCGAAAGTTATGGAAGAAAGAAAATTTTCGGGATGTGAAATTTCGGTGTAAAAAATCGAGTTGTGAGATTCCGGTGTAAAATCGCTCCAAACGCTTTGATCCGACATGAACCTATCGATTTGCTTCAATTTGACACCAAAATCGGCGGAATCGGCCCTGCATATCTTTCTGGACGATCGCTCAACGGCCGTTGATTTTGACCCATTTTGGCACTTTTCGACTTTCAGCTGCTTTAATGCTCGAAAGCGACTCTCGGTGCCAAAATGAACTGCACCACGTGATTCCCCGTCGAAAAGCGATATGGAACCGATTTTCAAAAATATATTGCCGGCTACCGTACCCCCGGCCGCGTCAAAATTCGAAGTACATCTCTGTTGACTTATTTTCGGCACTTTTCGACTTTGGGCTGCTGTAACGCTCGAATGCGACCCTTAATGGCTAAATGGGGTCCACCACGTGATTCCCCGTCGAAAAGCGATACGGAACCGATTTTCAAAAATATTTTTCCGGCTACTGTACCCTTGGCCGCATCCAAAATTCGAAGTATACCTCTGTTGACAGAATCACAGTAGGAGGCTATTCCGGTGCTTTCGAGGGCGCTGATTCCGAATATGGCACTCGTTTTGCGATGCGGACCAGGATTTGCGACTTTTCGTCGACAAATTGGGGCACCTTAATCATGTGTTGTCGAAACCCTAAGCGTGGGGATTCTTCCGTGCAATATCCATTTTCGGGTATTCTGTGCTGTAAACAAAGTCGGCATTGGTTCTGCGCTGCAGACAGACAGAAGAAGTTGGCACTGGTAAGGAAGTTTCAGCAACAACTGCTGTCGCACAGAATTTCTTTCCACTACTTCTTACGACCAGGTATGACCGCGTTACAGTTCTGCTGTGCGCCGGCATTTGTTGGTGCGGGAAATTTGATTTCCGTATCGCGTCCTCAAAGTCATGTTCGGGCGGGATTTGCGGCGAATCTTTGTGTGGTAAAATTGCCTATTGTACACAGTGTGCAATCACTTTGTGTGTTTTCGTCGACTGTTCTCTCTGGTCTCTCTCTCTCTCTGTTTTCGCGCCTGTAGTGCGCCGGTATTCTCCATAGGGTTAAGTCGCTGCAGTAATTGGTTCGTCTTTGTTTCCGTTTCGCGCTCTCTCGTTCCCACGCTCTGCTGGCGCTGACGCTCGATTGCGTAAGCGTGTTTCGTGGCGCGCGTGTCTAGCGTATAGATATCCAGCTGTGTGTGCTTCCCGTGGTGCGGACGCTCGATTGCGTAAGCCTGTTTCGTGGCGCGCGTATCTAGATCTACCGCATAGATAGCCAGCCAGCTGTGCGCGCCCACTTTGTCGAGTGCCGTGCGTTGTGTATTAGAGATGGGCGCCGGTCACCGGCCGCAGCCAGGCCGGTTGCCGGCTGGTTGAAGCTTGACACTGCCAGTCGCTGGGTTTATCCATATTGAGTTTTCCGACGGTCTGTTGCGCGGCGCGCGGACGGTCTGTTTGCGCAGCAGGCGACGCAATACCTCCATCTGCTATTCCCGAGTCGGGTCGGAGTGCTTCTATGCAGGGGCTCCTGCACGTAATCCTTGTTTGTTGGGTGTGACGTTTTCACGCAGGTAGGAAACATCAGATAAACGGCGTCGTATCATGCCGATAACATATAGCGAACGCGGCGATATCACTGAGCTTCAGATCAGCTGTACAGACAACCGTATCGTGGGGATAGGTGCACTTGGCATTAAGGTACACATTCTCAAGACACTTTCTCCAGATGCGGCTAACGATGTGTACAAAGTTCACTGTACTGTTCACCAAAATTTGACAGACACAAAGTATAGGTTGAACTTTTTGGCACTCCGCTTTGCAAAAGCAGGAGTGCTATAGGGGGCGTCGGATTGAACAGAATCATCTTAACAGCTTTTCTCGCGCTACACACATCGGATCGCCAAGCGGTTTTTTGCGTTAGATAGGTTGAGTCGACGCGCAGCCTGGACAAGAAACTACAAAATTCCGGTGGTGGAAGAATTTTGCGAAAATTCAAAAATTCAAATTTTTGCTAAGTAAAAAAAAAACAAGACGCCATAACTGTCGCAAAAGTGGGCCGATTTTGGTGATGTTTGGATATGTGGTAGGCCCTTGGATGCTCTTCAGAGCAAAACTGGAACGGGCGCCCTAGGTGGTCCGACGCGGCAGTACGGTAGAACATTTGAATTTTCAAAATTTTTTCCGACCTTTAAAGAATCAGAACTCGAGTTTGCGACGGCGGATCCTCGTCAACTAAATTTTTAGT
>JASAMZ010005522.1:2500-26680 GCA_030248115.1 Linhomoeus sp. GSCO2_2 | reverse complement strand
TGACATACTACGCCCGATTCATCCACGCTAGCAATACGTTGTTGGTTCTTCGTTTCGTTACGTATTGTACGAGTGAATCAAAGTGCCTCCGCTCGTTCAGGAGGCCCTGCATAGGTGTCCCAAAATTAGCCTGTTAAGTTTTGTGCGTGCCTCAGAGTGCCCCCCGCTCGTTCAGGAGGCCCTGCATAGGTGTCCCAAAATTGGCCTGTTAAGTTTTGTGCGTGCCTCAAAGTGCCTCCGCTCGTTCAGGAGGCCCTGCATAGGTGTCCCAAAATTGGCCTGTTGAGTTTTGTGCGTGCCTCAAAGTGCCTCCGCTCGTTCAGGAGGCCCTGCATAGGTGTCCCCAAAATTGTCCTGTTTGTTTTGTGCGTGCCTCAAAGTGCCTCCGCTCGTTCAGGAGGCCCTGCATGTATCCAAAATTGGCCTGTTAAGTTTTGTGCGTGCCTCAAAGTGCCCCCGCTCGTTCAGGAGGCCCTGCATAGGTGTCCCAAAATTGTCCTGTTTGTTTTGTGCGTGCCTCAAAGTGCCTCCGCTCGTTCAGGAGGCCCTGCATAGGTGTCCCAAAATTGGCCTGTTAAGTTTTGTGCGTGCCTCAAAGTGCCTCCGCTCGTTCAGGAGGCCCTGCATAGGTGTCCCAAAATTGTCCTGTTTGTTTTGTGCGTGCCTCAAAGTGCCTCCGCTCGTTCAGGAGGCCCTGCATAGGTGTCCCAAAATTGGCCTGTTAAGTTTTGTGCGTGCCTCAAAGTGCCCCCGCTCGTTCAGGAGGCCCTGCATAGGTGTCCCAAAATTGTCCTGTTTGTTTTGTGCGTGCCTCAAAGTGCCTCCGCTCGTTCAGGAGGCCCTGCATTGGTGTCCCAAAATTAGCCTGTTAAGTTTTGTGCGTGCCTCAAAGTGCCTCCGCTCGTTCAGGAGGCCCTGCGTAGGTGTCCCAAAAATGTCCTGTTCGTTTTGTGCGTGCCTCAAAGTGCCTCCGCTCGTTCAGGAGGCCCTGCATAGGTGTCCCAAAATTGGCCTGTTAAGTTTTGTGCGTGCCTCAAAGTGCCTCCGCTCGTTCAGGAGGCCCTGCATAGGTGTCCCAAAATTGTCCTGTTTGTTTTGTGCGTGCCTCAAAGTGCCTCCGCTCGTTCAGGAGGCCCTGCATAGGTGTCCCAAAATTGGCCTGTTAAGTTTTGTGCGTGCCTCAAAGTGCCCCCGCTCGTTCAGGAGGCCCTGCATAGGTGTCCCAAAATTGTCCTGTTTGTTTTGTGCGTGCCTCAAAGTGCCTCCGCTCGTTCAGGAGGCCCTGCATAGGTGTCCCAAAATTAGCCTGTTAAGTTTTGTGCGTGCCTCAAAGTGCCTCCGCTCGTTCAGGAGGCCCTGCGTAGGTGTCCCAAAAATGTCCTGTTCGTTTTGTGCGTGCCTCAAAGTGCCTCCGCTCGTTCAGGAGGCCCTGCATAGGTGTCCCAAAATTGGCCTGTTAAGTTTTGTGCGTGCCTCAAAGTGCCTCCGCTCGTTCAGGAGGCCCTGCATAGGTGTCCCAAAATTGTCCTGTTTGTTTTGTGCGTGCCTCAAAGTGCCTCCGCTCGTTCAGGAGGCCCTGCATAGGTGTCCCAAAATTGGCCTGTTAAGTTTTGTGCGTGCCTCAAAGTGCCCCCGCTCGTTCAGGAGGCCCTGCATAGGTGTCCCAAAATTGTCCTGTTCGTTTTGTGCGTGCCTCAAAGTGTCCCCCCTCGCTCAGGAGGCCCTGCATACGTGTTACCAAATTGCCCTGCTCGTCCCGTACGCTACCCAAATATGTCAAACTCGTACGAGAGCCTCTACAGTCGTGTCTCAAGATGGCCTACATCGGTAACGTGGGTTGATTGGCTCCGCCAATCAAAAAGTAAGAGTATTTCATGTAAAATGCCTAAAGGCAGAAAGGGGAATATGTTCCAAGTATGAAGCATGTAAAAGTAAGAGTATTAAACGATATTCCTATGGTGTAGCAAACGCGGCGCTTTGCGCCGCGCCACCAATTTGTTAAAGAAAGAATAGTACCACCTACCAGTATTGATTGAAAGAAAGCATTTTCGACTAAAATCATCCACACAAACTGCGCAAAGGTCACAACGACACGCGGTAACATATTCGGCACATCCTAGCGTGTCGTTGTGACCTTTGCGCAGTTTGTGTGGATGATTTTAGTCGAAAATGCTTTCTTTCAATCAATACTGGTAGGTGGTACTATTCTTTCTTTAACAAATTGGTGGCGCGGCGCAAAGCGCCGCGTTTGCTACACCATAGGAATATCGTTTAATACTCTTACTTTTACATGCTTCATACTTGGAACATATTCCCCTTTCTGCCTTTAGGCATTTTACATGAAATATGTACAAATGAGTCGCATATGTACGGACGACCATCCGAATCGCTTGCGTAGGTACTACACGTACAATAATCGCAGAGCCGCAGACCGGCCCCAACTACAGTGACAAAGGAAAACTTATGGAACCTTCGACGGAGACGAATACTGGAGTGAGTTCGTTGTCCGTTTGGTTCCTTTCATTCGCCACGTCGGCTTCTAACTGTTGTGCGGCTATGGTCACCCCACCTCCCCCTCTCTCACTAGCGGAAAACATATGGTCATAGGCGACTTCGTCCGGGTTGCGGACGAGCTAAAATTGCTGGATTGTGCCATTCCATGCTTGAGTTAGCCGCATATAATTCACGAGCCTGTGAAGCGTAGACGTTGATCTTTCCAATAGAAGTGGTCGCTTCAAGCCGAATTCCAGTCGAGACGTTGGCGGGAAATTCAAAATAGAGGTAGGCACCTTCCTCGACGCTGGAGGCGACTTCGGTCTGATTGAGAGAGATGACCGCCTGGGTTTTGCACGTCTGCGCCAGCAGCTCTTCAGGAAAGCCTGGAGTCGAAGCTCTGGTACGGCAGGAGGCGGCGGCAGCGGCGGCGGCGGCGGCGGCGACGACGACGACGACGACGACGACGACGACGACGACGACGACGGCGCCGACGTCGACGACGGCGCCGACGACGACGACGACGACGACGACGAGGACGAGGACGACGACGACAACGACGACGACGACGACGACGACGACGACGACGACGACGACGACGACGACGACGGCGGCGGCGGCGGCGGCGGCGACGACGACGACGACGACGACGACGACGACGACGACGACGACGACGACGACGACGACGACGACGACGACGACGACGACGACGACGACGACGACGACGACGACGACGACGACGACGACGACGACGACGACGACGACGACGACGACGACGACGACGACGACGACGACGACGACGACGACGGGCACCGACCTTGCAACAGCGCGTCAAAGTCCGGGACGTTGTACTTCCTCATGCACTTCGGCTCCGATGCTATGGTGAAGAGTTCCGCATCGTTGACATTGCCAATGCCAACGGAGAAGAACACGAGCCCCTCGGCCTTGGCCCGTTCCGCTGCCTCTGCTGTCAGCACTGCCTGGTGAGACGCCCCATCTGAAAAGTTTTCGGGTGTGTTGCTTGTGCTTCGCATACTGTACACATGGTCACCATCACCTGTGACAAGAATGGCGACTTTTGCGAACCCTGCCGCCGAAGGCCTCGAACCGTTGACTTCCGTAAATGATTCCCTGACGGCCAAGTCAATCGCCAGATGGGTATTTGTTCTCCCGCTTTCACACGGAACATCCTCTAGCAACTCAGAGAAACGGTCGGCGCTACTGTTGTACCTGAACTCAGAGTTTTAGTTTGGCAACTTGCCCGTGTACCATCACACCGTCATGTTGTTTTGTCCTCCTACCCGTCGAAATGAATTCCATGTTTTGCAGCGGTGGAGAAGTAATCCAAAGCGAACTTATATTGTGTTTCTCCGATTCTGTCTTTCAACGCGTCTACGACTGTTCGAACAAAGGTTTTCATGCGGCGATAGTTTGGAGCTGTGATGCTGCCCGAGCTGTCCAAAACAAACAGAACGTCAGCCCCAGCGCCTTTGCAGAATCCGGGAATTCGCGCAGCACTCGTATTGAAGTGCTAAAAGCACGTCGTCGTCGTCGTCGTCGTCGTCGTCGTCGTCGTCGTCGTCGTCGTCGTCGTCGTCGTCGTCGTCGTCGCCGTCGTCGTCGTCGTCGTCGTCGTCGTCGTCGCCGTCGCCGTCGCCGTCGCCGTCGTCGTCGTCGTCGTCGTCGTCGTCGTCGTCGTCGTCGTCGTCGTCGTCGTCGTCGTCGTCGTCGTCGTCGTCGTCGTCGTCGTCGTCGTCGTCGTCGTCGTCGTCGTCGTCGTCGTCGTCTCGTCGTCGTCGTCGTCGTCGTCGTCGTCGTCGTCGTCGTCGTCGTCGTCGTCGTCGTCGTCGTCGTCGTCGTCGTCGTCGCGTTGCACGCGAAAGCAAACCTCCTGGCTCAGTTGACCTGCGCCGCCGAATCGGCTCTTCCACAGCACCGCCTGCGTTTCCACCGTGTACGGTATGCGCTCGTTTCTCCAAAACATTCTGGTCGCAATGGCGCCAACCAGTGGTATTCGAGCATCGCCATTACTGTACTCCGATGAGTTGAACTGAATCTCAAATGTCTGCGATATTTTGGCAAGCAGACCTTCGACAAGTGATACGTGACACTCCTTGAGTGTCAGATAGGCACTCCGCGTGATTGTTTCAGCAGACGGGGGCACAGAAACTCCAACAAGTGTTGTATTCCTTAAATTCGTTTGTTCCCAATTTTTTCAGTGTTGAACTAGGGTCTATAGCCCGGGGCGGGCCTAAGCAGATGCCATACACTTAGAGGCCGATGTGGCGCAGCGCAAGTGACGCGTTGGAGCAGGCTGTACTGACGACGATGAGCGCAGGCTGTACTGACCGCTGACTGTCTCTAGCCACTCACAATGTAGAATGCCAGCGGCGCCCCAATTGTACAGGCGCGCCTTATCTACGCTACACAGCGGGGCTCCCCCCGCTGGGGTGGACGGTGTCGGTGCTACAGTACGATGCTCCTATAACTCGGTTCGATTGCGCGTGCGTAGACGCCTTGCTCAGCGCGTCTTATATGGACGGCGTACTGTAGGCGCAGCAAAATTAATGACGGATGGTATTTTCGGAATTTCGCAAAATTTTACAGAGCGTGAGTATTCGGCCAAAATCGTCCTAAATGCACCGCAAATCGCCAAACAAACGACGGATTCGTGTTCTGCGGCGTCAGAAAGCCCATACACAACTGTCAACGCAATTTTGAAAATTCGACCCCGGGACCCAATTTTTGGCCGGCCGGGTGCCGAAAGCAGGGTAAAGGCACCAAGGCACCACCGAAATTTTTTCACCCCCCGAGCACGCTGCGCGTCGTCATAAGCTATCTTTTAAAAAAAATTTGGCTCCCTAGGTGCTTCGTAGCGAGCGCTAGCTCTGGTTATGTTAACTGTAGGATTTACCGCTCCTATAGCACTCCTTCGCTTTTCAAGCGGCGGAGTGCCAACAAGCTGTTTTAAAAAAGTTGAGTTGTTTTATTAATACAGAGTGGTTTGTGAGTCTTTTAAAGTAGAAGAGTAAAAGAGTGGATACTTTTGTAAAGTATTTCGAAGCCTTTCCGATATGACGCGCGCCCGCCCGGAGTTCACTATTCATGCGCTACTTCTGACACGCTCCTTTCTGTGAGGTTCTTGCAGGGCAACATTGGGATCGCCCGGGATTAATTTTTTGAGCAAGGCACACGCATTTCTGAGCGGTTGTTGCAAGGCAACATTGGGATCGCCCGGGATTAATTTTTTTAGCAGACAAAGTTGTTCGTAAGACAAGGGTTTAAAAACACAAAAGTATTTCTTTAGGAATGACCGTTCAACAACTGCCTCCACGTAAGCTTTCAAACGGTCGAACGAATGCCGCTCTACAACGTAAGACGAGCGAGTTAGGGCCCATTTGCTGTTTGAACCTTTGGGTTACTGTAGCTCGCGATATTCAAACTTTTGAGTTTCGACCAATAGAAGAACAAATGATCAGTGAGTCAAGAGCTATCCAGCAACTCAAGATCGTCTCTCTACGACGCACGCTGAGCGAGTTAGAGCGATTTCTATGCTAAAACGTAAGAATGTCGCTTTTTGTGGTGCGTGTTTGCGTAATTAACAAATTTTTTACGCCAAGTGAAAGAGCACGTCGAGACCTTTTAGTTGACCTATCGCACGCCGCTCTACGACGTAAGACGAGCGTGTTAGAGCCGTTTTGCGTTTTGAACACTCGGGTTACTGTAGCGCGCGCAATTCAAACTTTTGAATTTCGAGCTCTCTTAACGGATTATCAGTGTGCCGAAACCTATTCAACGAACTCAAGGTCGTCTCTCTATGACGGAAGACGAGCGAGTTAGACAAATTTCGCGTTTTAAACCTTTGGGTTACTGTAGCTCCCGAAATTTAAACTTTTGAGTTTCGACCAATAGAAGAACAAATGATCAGTGAGTCGAGAGCTATCCAACCAACCCAAGATCGTGTCCCTACGACGCACGCTGAGCGAGTTAGAGCGATTTTTGCCTTAGAAACGCGAGAATGTCGCTTTTCGTGTGGCGTGTTTGCGTAATTAAGAAAATTTGTAATGCCAAACGAAAGAGCACGTCGAGACCTTTTAGTTGACCTATCGCGCGCCGCTCTACGACGTAAGACGAGCGAGTAATAGCCGTTTTCAGTTTGAACTTTCGGGTTACTGTAGCGCGCGCAATTCAAACTTTTGAATTTCGAAGTCTCTTAGCGACATTACCAGTAAGTCGAGAGCTATCCATAAAGCCCAAGATCGCCTTCCTACGACTTACCAACCCCGAGATATGAGAGCGTTCCGAACGAACGAACGAACGAACGGACGCACGCACGCACGATAAGCTCTCGTAGGGGTTCGCCCGGCTGAGGCCGGGCGAAACAAGCTCCGGTATTAAAAAGTTGAGTTTGTACTCTGACTGACATTGCAAAGAGTTGCGTTCTTTCTGCAGAGAGTGCGAGAGTTCATCACCCGCATGGTCCGCTTCACGAGCTCCCCCTTCGCAAGAGGGTATTGCATAGCAATATTGATTTCGCCCGCGATTTGGTTTTTAACACCCCTCTTTCAAGCAACGCTTTTAAAAAAGTGACAAAAACTTACAAAAGAGTACACTACGAGCAGATCAAACCGTGTCGCACTTCTGTATGTAGCAAAGAGCTATCTTAGTGTTAAAATCTTGAGAATGGCGTTTTCTCCGGTGCGTGCTTGCGTTATTGAAAATTTGTTACTGCCGCATGAAAGAGCACGCCGAGAGCTTTCACCTGACGTGTCGATTGCGGCTCTACGACGTAAGACGAGCAAGTTAGAGCCGTTTTGTGTTTTTGCACTTTTTAGTTACTGTAACTCGCGAAATTCAAACTTTTGAGTTTCGACCAAAGGTAGAACGATTGATCATTGAGTCAAGAGCTATCCAATAAGCTCCAAATCGTCTCTCTACGACGCGAGTTGAGCGAATTAAGAGCGAACTTAGCGTCAACATCCCGAAAATTGGCGTTTTCCGCGGTGCGTGTTTGCGTAATTAAGCAAACTTTTGTAGCCGCATGAAAGAACACGTCGAGAGCTTTCACCTGGCGTGTCGATTGCCACTCTACCACGTAAGACAAGCGAGTTACAGCCGTTTTGCGCTTTTGCACCTTCGAGCTACTGTAACTCGCGAAATTCAAACTTTTGAGTTTTGACCAATGGGAGAACAAATGATCAGTGAGTCGGGAGCTATCCAAAAAGCTCGAGATCGTCTCTCTACGACACAAGTTGATCGCGTTAGAGCGATTTTAGCGTCAAAATGCCGAAAATGGCGTTTTCCGCGGTGCGTGTTTGCGTAATTGAAAAACGTTTTGCGGCCGCATGAAAGAGCACGTCGAGAGCTTTCACATGACGTGTCGATCACCTCTCTACGACGTAACACGAACGAGCTAGAGCCGTTTTGCGTTTCGACCTTCTGGTTACTGTAGCGCGCGCAATTCAAACTTTTGAACTTTGGAACCTCTTAGCTGAATGATCAGTGAGTCGAGCCTATCCGCAGAGCCCAAGATCTCCGCTCTTCGACTTTCCAACGCCGAGATCTGGGAGCGTTACGCACAGACGTACGGACGTACGTACGCACGCACGCCGAGCTCTCGTATGGTGTCGCCCGCCTGAGGGCGGGCGAAACAAGCTGCGTGTGTAAAAAGTTCAACCTATACTTTGTGTCTGTCAAATTTTGGTCAACAGTATGGTGAACTTTGTACACAGCGTTAGCCGCATCTGGAGAAAGTGTCTTGAGAATGTGTACCTTAAACCAAGTGCAGCTGTCCCCACGGGTTGTCTGTACAGCTGATCTGAAGCTCAGTGATATCGCCGCGTTCGCTATATGTTATCGGCATGATACGACGCCGTTTATCTGATGTTTCCTACCTGTGTGAAAACGTCACATAGAACAAAAAAACTTGCCAAAAGTTTGGCGCAGTTGTTCGTCATAGCGAATTTCTTTTGGCTTGGCGTACGGCACTTCTAATTCCGCGTACACATTCATCAACAAACAGCTGTTTTGGCCATTAGACGAAAATGTCGATTTTAAAGTTTTTATTTTAATTCTAAATATCTCAGAAATTGCAATTTATTGAAAGTGTAAAACTATGTCACAAGAAATTGTGTGGCATACAGCCTTATAATTTGTAGCGAGGACAATCGTGAACCAAGCTCTCCAATTTGTGTCGATTTTGCCTTCAAACAGCCACTTTCCTAATGCCGACATTCAAATTTGAATGCAACTTTTACCGTACTCTCCTCAAACTATGCTGTAACTCAAATTTGCGCGCGCATTCAAACTTCACAATGGAAATGCAGTGCGAAAAGACGGCGTGGTAAAGTGAGCAATTGCGCATGAACTGTCTATTATCCCGTCGAAATGGCAAGGCGAGTCTGCGATTGGCGCAGCCCCGAATATTAGCTGCCGGCTACTGGTTGAATCGAAGCGAAATGGCGCATTTTGGACTCAATTCGGCCTGGTCTACAGGATTTCGGTGGAGTTCAGCTGCGCGCCGGTCCTTGTAGGTGGAGGGAATATGCGTACTCTGAAACTCGCGAGCCGGCGAAATTTGTGGAGAATCTTTGTGCGGAAATCGGCCTTATTTCTCATGATAAGTGAGTGGCGGTCTGCTTTCTCCCGTTCTGGTCGGAGTGCTTCACTGCAGGGTGTCCTGCACGTTTCCCTTGTGAGCTTTGACTTTTTACTGAGATTGTAGCAAGGCCCTTTCCGGTTTCGTGCAGCGTCTTTGACTCTCCTCGCGACTACACTTTTTGGAGTGGTCTTGCTACGCAACATTGGTACCTATCGCTCGGGTTTAATTCTTTAAACCAAGAAAATCATCTTTTCAGACGAAATTAAAAAAAAACACTGGAATATAACGCAAAACTACAGGTTAATTGTGAGCATGATTTGATGCTGGCTTGCAGTAAGCTCTTCAGCGATGTCAAGATCGCTCCTCTGCAACGCACGAGTGCCAAGATATACATAACAAACCAAAGTCTGCAGTTTTCATCGTGTTTTGGTTACTGTAGCCCTCTCATTGACCTTTTGAAACTTTTATTGTCGGATTCTTGCTCAGGAGGTCGAGCGCTTCATTTTGATATGCGATTCGACTGGGTTCGATGAAGTTTTGACTTTTCGCGGACATTACTTCGGGATACTGTAGCGCGCAATTCTTAAAACTTGTTATTATTTCGACGTCGCAGTTCGCGAGAGTAATCCCAGGGCTACTCGCCGATGTGTCGAACTCAACTCAGCGACGTCAGACAAGCGAGTTATTAAGCCCGAAGCAAGCGTGTCGTTTCCAGTTTTCGACGCGTTTTGGATACTGTAGCTCTCTAGTTAAACTTTTAAAACTTTTTTTGTCGGATTCGTGCTCAGGAGCTCGAGCGATTTACTTTGATATGCGATTTGACTAGCTTCGGTCAACTTTTGTCTTAAAATGGACCCCACTTTGGGATACTGTAGCGCGCGAGTTTGAAAATTTATTCCAGTTTTGAACACTCAGATGGCGAGAGTAGTCCGAGGGCTACCCGTCGATGTGTCGAACTCAACCCAGCAACGTCAGACAAGCAAGTTATTAAGCCCGAAGCAAGCGTGTCGTTTCCAGTTTTCGACGCGTTTTGGTTTGTGTAGCTCTCTGTTTAAACTTTTGAAACTTTTTGTTGTCGGATTCGTGCTCAGGAGCTCGAGCGCTTCACTTTGATATGCGATTTGACTAGCTTCGGTCAACTTTTGTCTTAAAATGGACCCCACTTTGGGATACTGTAGCGCGCGAGTTTGAAAACTTATTTTGGTTTCGACTACTCAGGTGGCTAGAGGAGTCCGCGGGCTACTCGACGATGTCTCAAACTCCACCCTACGACGTCGGACGAGCGAGTTATTAAGCCCGAAGCGAGCGTGACCCACGTACGCACGCCCGCACGCACGCACGCACGCACGCACGCACGCCGAGCTCTTGATAGGGTTCGCTCGGCTGAGGCCGAGCGAAATAACAAGCTGTTTTAAAAAAGTTGAGTTGTTTTATTAATACAGAGTGGTTTGTGAGTGTTTTAAAGTGGAAGAGTAAAAGAGTGGATACTTTTGTAAAGTGTTTCGAAGCCTTTCCGATATGACGCGCGCCCGCCCGGAGTCCACTATTCATGCGCTACTTCTGACACGCTCCTTTCTGAGGGGTTCTTGCAGGGCAACATTGGGTTCGCCCGGGATTAGTTTTTTGAGCAAGCACACGCATATCTGAGCGGTTGTTGCAAGGCAACATTGGGATCGCCCGGGATTAATTTTTTTTGCAGACAAAGTTGTTCGTACGACAAGAGTTAAAAAAACAAAAGTATTTCTTTAGGAATGACCGCTCAACAACTGCCTCAACGTAAGCGTTCAAACGGTCGAACTAATGCCGCTCTACAACGTACGACAAGCGAGTTAGGGCCGATTTGTTGTTTGAATTACTGTAGCTCGCGAAATTCAAAGTTTTGAATCTCGACTTCTCTTAAGGAATGAGCAGTGTGCCGAAACCTATTCAACGTGCTCAAGATCGTCTCTCTACGACGAAAGACGAGCGAGTTAGAGAAGTTTTGCGTTTTGAACCGTTGGGTTACTGTAGCTCGCGATATTCAAACCTTTGAGTTTCGACCAATCGAAGAACAAATGATCAGTGAGTCGAAAGCTGTCCGACAAACTCAAGATCGTCTCTCTACGACGCACGCTGAGCGAGGTAGAGCGATTTCTGTGTTAAAAACGCGAGAATGTCGCTTTTCGTGTTGCGTGTTTGCGTAATTAACAAATTTTTTACGTCAAGTAAAAGAGTACGTTGAGACCTTTAAGTTGACCTATCGCACGCCGCTCTACGACGTAAGACGAGCGTGTTAGAGCCGTTTTGCGTTTTGGACCTTCAGGTTACTGTAGCGCGCGCAATTCAAACTTTTGAATTTCGACTTCTTTTAACGGAATTGTCAGTGTGCCGAAACCTATTCAGCGAACTCAAGATCGTCTCTCTATAACGAAAGACGAGCGAGTTAGATAAGTTTCGCGTTTTATACCTTTGGGTTACTGTAGCTCCCGAAATTCAAACTTTTGAGTTTCGACCAATAGAAGAACAAATGATCAGTGAGTCGAGAGCTATCCAACCAACCCAAGATCATCTCCATACGACGCACGCTGAGCGAGTTAGAGCGATTTCTGCGTTAAAAACGCGAGAATGTCGCTTTTCGTGGTGCGTGTTTGCGTAATTAACAAAAGTTTTAATGCCAAACGAAAGCGCACGTCGAGACCTTTTAGTTAACCTATCGCGCGCCGCTCTACGACGTAAGACGAGCGAGTTAGAGCCGTTTTCAGTTTTGACTTTCGGGTTACTGTAGCGCGCGTAATTCAAACTTTTGAATTTTGAAACCTCTTAGCGCAATTCTCAGTGAGTCGAGACCTATCCATAAAGCCCAAGATCGCCTTCCTACGACTTACCAACGCCGAGATATGAGAGCGTTCCGCACGAACGAACGCACAGACGCACGGACGATAAGCTCTCGTAGGGGTTCGCCCGGCTGAGGCCGGGCGAAAAAAGGCCATGAATGGAGCAGGCTTCCCTGCGGAGCGACGCTAAGCACAAAGTCGTACAAGAAGCCATCAAAATGGGCAAAATTTCCTGATATGTTGGGTCAAAAATCGTAAAAATTTCGCCTCAGGTGCCGTTTTCCACGCACAATGTTCGGGCTAGGTACAATAGGTCAAACAGCACTATTCCGGAAAATCAGGTCACCAAAATGACTGACGCAAGTAAAAAATTTGCGCATGCGCCATCGCACCTTGAACCGGACGTGGTTGGCGAGTTCGCCCTCGACGGGGTCGATGTCTTCATGGTAGGCGAGCTCGCCCACCGTCCTGTGCTCCAGGATCTTCTCAATGAAGAACTGTGTGCCGTCGTCCTCGTCGTCGTCGTCTTCCACTGCCGAATCGGCTTCAGAGGCCCTGCAGCTGCCGCCGCCGCTCTTGAACATCTCTGAAAGGCAAGTGAAGACAACTGAAAAACAACCGTAAGAAGGCAAAGTACATGTACCAAGAACGCGTGTGCGAGGGAGTGAGGGCTTCTACCGTTCTACATGCAAAGACGTCATACAAATTACAATGGCAACGTTCTGGCCAATGTCGCGCAAATGTTTGCGCCGGCGAAAACTTTCACATTTTCTGTACACGACACTCCCTTCTCACAGACGCTGACCCACCGTGCAATTTCTCGACTCGGACGTAATTCATCACCTTGCCGTTGCCCTCCACATTTTCATAGGGTTCCCAAGTGCATTTCAGGAAAGTTCCCCCCCCTACTTGGGGGGGGGGGGGGGGTAAAGACAGGTGAATTTGTTCGTCCCACTGAAAACTGATGATGAACAGGCGGTGTATTTTAGATCGTAAACTTTACGTTATGCGATGATGAACAGGGGGTGTATTTTAGTGTGCCTGGTGACAAATGTACGATTCACCACTACACATGTAATCGCATAGGCGAACAAATTCTGCGTGGTCTGTTCGCGCCCAACATTCAGTCCACAGTGAGTACAATGCATTCAGTCTTACTTTGCGCGCTGTTAGCACATAGCACATTTGTGAGTGGTGATGTTCGCGCCCAACATTCAGTCCACACTGAGTACAATGCATTCACAGTCTTACTTTGCGCGCTGTTACCACATAGCACATTTGTGAGTGGTGATATCGCTCTTATGTACTTGTGGCATCAATCGAACGGAGCAACGACAAACGCACAACATCGTGTGCTCACACGTGAGATGGTCATCTACTCGTGACCGTGTGTGTGCACGCAGATTAATTCCGTACACTCGCAAGGAGGCTGTACAATACAATATGTACTACACACATGTCGCACGCACACTATACACGCGGCGACACTTCCAGTTCGTATTTACAGTTCGCAGCACGTAACACATAAAGTACGATATCTGGGCGCCTGTTCCAATGGGGAATCAACCGTTACATAGTACGGTACTGTATTTCACGGAGAGCAAGCCAACGCTCACAGACCACGCAGAATTTGTTCGCCTATGCGATTACATGTGTAGTGGTGAATCGTACATTTGTCACCAGGCACACTAAAATACACCCCCTGTTCATCATCGCATAACGTAAAGTTTACGATCTAAAATACACCGCCTGTTCATCATCAGTTTTCAGTGGGACGAACAAATTCACCTGTCTTTACCACCCCCCCCCCCCCCCCCCCAAGTAGGGGGGGAACTTTCCTGAAATACACCCCCTGTCCATGTCCACGCAGTGGACATTAGCCTTGCATGAGACACCATTGACTGAGACTAGCCTGGAGCGGTGGAGAGCGGCGTTCTCAATGTGACGCAACAGTCAATGCGATGCAACGACGGTTTACCGACAGAGGAGCGACAGACAGAGGAGCGACGACAAAGGAGCGACGCGACAAAGGGGCGACACGACAAAGGAGGAGCGACACGCGCGTGAATTCGAACCCACTGGCCGCACCGAAAGCGGGCTGACCAGTGGGCTGGGATCACAAATCACACGACACACAACGCGCTTTCCTAAACCCACTGGCCGCACCGAACGCGGGCTGACCAGTGGGCTGGGATCACAAATCACACGACACACAACGCGCTTTCCTAAACCCACTGGCTGCACCGAAAGCGGGCTGACCAGTGGGCTGGGATCACAAATCACACGACACACAACGCGCTTTCCTAAACCCGGCCGCACCGAAAGCGGGCTGACCAGTGGGCTGGGATCACAAATCACACGACACACAACGCGCTTTCCTAAACCCACTGGCCGCACCGAAAGCGGGCTGACCAGTGGGCTGGGATCACAAATAACACGACACACAACGCGCTTTCCTAAACCCACTGGCCGCACCGAAAGCGGGCTGACCAGTGGGCTGGGATCACAAATCACACGACACACAACGCGCTTTCCTAAACCCACTGGCTGCACCGAAAGCGGGCTGACCAGTGGGCTGGGAGACACGCAACAAAAAATTGTACCGCCCTTCACGCAAGCTTCACACTAGTCACGCAATCGCCTTCATTCGCTGTCCGATTTCGGAAGTCGACCGCCGCGTTCTTGCACAGTTCCAGCGAGCGCCTGGCCGGAAACCTAAATGTGAATGTAGCAATGGTCTGGAGATCACTGTAGCAGCATAAAGCTTTGGACGCACGCGCCTACTGCAATACACCAAACTGTACACCGGTACTGCAATACGCCTACTGCAATAGACTTTCCAACGCTGAGATCTAAGAGCGTGACGCACGAACGAACGAACGGACGAACGGACGGACGGACGCACGCACGATAAGCTCTCGTAGGGGTTCGCCCGGCTGAGGCCGGGCGAAAAAACAGCTCATATAAACGATGAAACTATCAACTCTCGTGGCAACAAAGAGCGGTTCATTCAACCGCATAACGGTACACACAAACAAGTGCGGTCTGGTCGGGGCGCCGATTCTTCATTACATAACACGTGAATACCCACTCTGTAGAAGACTAGTTAGGCGCTTCGTATACGGTAGCAGCTTCGTTTAAATTTGGAAACCTTGATAAGAACAATGCTGGTATCGCCACAGTGAGGTCATCCGCCTCCAGGTACTATGGGCTAGTACTGCGCCGCATAGGTAACTAGACTTAACTGACTTACTGCGCTCCACCATGCACCAGTAGAGCTCGGCCGTCTGGAGCCGAGCCCTGGATCCGTACCGATTCTGACCATTGGGCATGCATATCTCAGGAATCACACAACCTACACATTTGTTCACCCTATGGTGGTCTTGGTGGATCACTTCGATTGGCGCGCCAGCGTGCACCACTAGAGCTCGGCCATCTGGAGACGAGCCCAGGATCCGTACCGATTCCGACTTTTGGGCATGCATATCTCAGGAACCACACAACCTAGGAAGATGAAATGTTTTACACATTTGTTCACCCTGTGGTGGTCTTGGGTGGATCACTTCGATTGGCGCGCCAGCGTGCACCACTAGAGCTCAGCCGTCTGGAGCCGAGCCCCGGATCCGTACCGATTCCGACTTTTGGGCATGCATATCTCAGGAACCACACAACTTAGGAAGATGAAATGTTTTACACATTTGTTCACCCTATGGTGGTCTTGGGTGGATCACTTCGATTGGCGCGCCAGCGTGCACCACTAGAGCTCAGCCGTCTGGAGCCGAGCCCCGGATCCGTACCGATTCCGACTTTTGGGCATGCATATCTCAGGAACCACACAACTTAGGAAGATGAAATGTTTTACACATTTGTTCACCCTATGGTGGTCTTGGGTGGATCACTTCGATTGGCGGCCCAGCATGCACCACCAGAGCTCGGGCGTCTGGGAGTCGGGACTTATGCCAAAATTTCGGCCATTTTTTTGATCGGGGCCTACGACCGCAATACTCAACCGATCCCTGTGATTTTTTTACATAATAAATGCGGTTATAGGGCGGTTCTAACGCGCCATCAACCACTGCCCTAGCTTCAACCGTTCGCAAGAACGAGGCCGAAAACCTTGCGATGTGGAGAAGATCGGTGAAGTTTTCGACAGTTTTTGTTTAATATCTCGGGAACCACTCAACCGATTTGGCTGAAATTTTAGCACAATACTTCTTGTTACTATGAACAACTATGCTGAAAATTTCAGCCCGATCGGTAAAGTCTACCTATATGACGTAGTACTAACCCCTAGTCCCCGGGGGCGCACTGGCCCCCGGCCGAACAAATTGGGTTGAGCGCTGACGCGCTCAACCCGATTCGCCCGGGTTCTCGAAGCCCCGCCACTTGATCTGCAGATGCAAAAGAGAGTAGGACAGTCATACGAAACCGCAATTTGTCACAAAGACGGGTGTCCAGTAGGTCAGTAGTTAGAACAACCATCTCCGCTCGCTCTGGGGGGGGGGGGGGGGGGGGGGCACCGGGCAATTACCTACAGTATGTGGTGTCTTAACATTTGTTAGAGAAGAGTCATGAGGCAACAAATTTCACATTCAAGGGAAACTCAACCTTCTGTTACGGTACGGCAACACGATGCAAGAGGTATTCAAGTAGCTGACATATCCCTTAATACCGCGACGTGAGACACGAAACGAAACTTCGTACAAAAGCTCTCCTTCTCACTCAGAAACGAACCAGGAAATGCACGTCCTCCGGCCTATAGTTGCGGTAGTCGTCGTGAAAGGCACCCCCTCGCCTCAGTTCGGGTCTCGAGGGGTCTCTGAGGTCGCCCACCCGGCAGTGTCCCAACACATGCTTGATTTCGTAGTCTTTCAGTCTCGCCGGCCGCCCCACTCGGCCTCCTCCACGACCACGACCACGCGCACGAGGGGCCACTGAAACCAGAAAGACAACGTTGAGATGTCAGTGAGATGCCACTGAAAGACCACTGAAACACCACCGAGACCCCCAAAACTCCACGGAGACCACTGAAACACCACTAGAACCACGATGACATCACTTCTACACCACTGAGACCACTGAAACACCGTTGAGACGACTGTAACACCATTGCGACCACTGAAACACCACTGAAACACCACTGAAACATCACTGACACCACTGAAATCACTGAGGCATTGAGACCACTGATACATCACTGAGATCACAGAAAGACCACTGAGACACCGCAAACACCAATGAAACGCCACTGCGACCAATGAAACACCACGGTGACGCACTGAAATATCACTGAAACCACTGAAATATTACTGAAACCACTGAAACACCACTGAGACCACTGAAACACCACCGGAACCTCTGCGAAACCACTGTGACACCACTGAACAAGGGAAACGTGCAGGAGAGCCTGCAGTGAAGCACTCCGACCAGAACGGGAGAAAGCAGACTGCAACTCACTTATCATGAGAAATAAGGCCGATTTCCGCCCAAAGATTCTCCAGAAATTCCGCCGGCGCGCGAGTTTCAGAGTACGCATATTCCCTCCACCTACAAGGACCGGCGCGCAGCTGAACTCTACCGAAATCCTGTAGACCAGGCCGAATTGAGTCCAAAATGCGCCATTTCGCTTCGATTCAACCAGTAGCCGGTGCTGTATCCTATTTGCAAGCCATCCTATTCGTGCGCGCGCATGAATAGGATGCTACCAAAACGTGCGCGCGCACGAATAGGATGGTCGGCTAGCGTCCTATTTGTACGCCGCAGTACATTACGCGGCGTCCGCTTGTATTAGGTCTGTCCTATTCGTACGCTACCTGTGAAAACAGGGCGAAACAGTAGAATAGTAGGTACCACTAGAGTCTATAGCCCGTGGATAACGCATTGCAGCTTCAGAAACCGATGCCGCGCAGCTGACGCGCTGCAGCTTCAGAGACCGATGTCGCGCAGCTGACGTGCTGCAGATTCAGAGACCGATGTCGCGCAGCTGACGTGTTGCAGCTTCAGAGGCCAATGTCGCGCAGCTGACGCGCTGCAGCTTCAGAGACCGATGTCGCGCAGCTGACGTGCTGCAGATTCAGAGACCAATGTCGCGCAGCTGACGTGTTGCAGCTTCAGAGGCCGATGTCGCGCAGCTGACGCGCTGCAGCTTCAGAGAACGATGTCGCGCAGCAGCTGCAGAGACCGATGTCGAGCAGCCGACGCGTTGCAGCTTCAGAGACCGATGTCGCGCAACTGACGCACTGCAGCTTTAGAGACCGATGTCGCGCAGCTGACGTGCTTCAGCTTCAGAGACCGATGCCGCGCTGCTGACGCGCTGCGCTTCTGACAATGGTTCGGGATTGGTGGTCTCGGTGTGGCTTTGCGCCGACTGCTTGCCCATTGTCGCGCAACTCACGCGTTGGATCGGATATTCGCAGCCCGTTGTCGTGCAACTGAGGCGCTGGAGAACATGGCCCTACTGTCATTGCGCATCCAAGTGTTGTCAAAATGTTGTCTCACTTGGTACTGAACCTCTGCCTCAAACTTTCTCGGATTCAGCACTAAACGCAGGCAACACTGGCCGTCACCGCGGACTGTGTATGGCGGTTCTGAATGTAGACGGTGCACTGTACGCAGGCTGCACTGGTCGCGAACTATCTATGGCTACCCGCAGTGTAGATTGTGTACGCGCGCGGCTTTACTTCAGCGCGGGACGGCCCGCTGGTATTGTAGAGCGAAGAGCGTCGACCCTCCCCTATAGCAGCATATAATCAATAGTCTGACGTCACCGGCTTCGCGACATAGGCGGTCGCTCGTGCGACGCGCACTCATTGGACCGATGCGTGCTCTCGACGCACGGTGATTGGATAGACGAAATACGTCATCCGACAGGCGGCGCGGCAGTCGATCGACCGAATTTAGGCGGCGGCCAAAGACCAAACTTCCGCCAGATGGTCCCCCGTGGAAGGCGGTTCCGAAAATGTATAGATGTCCGGGATCCGAGGCCGCGGTCGAAAGATATTTTGTTCACACACAAATAGACAGACTGACAGACAGCGCGCGATTAGTAGGGAGGATAATATCTACCATTGACCATCGACCACTCGCAGATGGTTTCAGGGGTGACCATAGACACTAATTTAGTTTCAGTTTCAGTCTCAGTATTAATATCAGTTTTCATTTTACTTTCAGTTTCAGTTTCAGTAAAGAAATTTCTTGAGTTTCAGTTTCAGTTATATAAGTACGCTACTCACGGCTGCAAAGCGTACATGCGTTCTTGCATGGGTGCGTTGCTGAGTTGCTGATTTCCACACGTAAGGCGCATTCCAAGCTTTTCGTCATTAGCAATAAGCAATGGGTAAAGTCAAACTAAGATGAACCAAGCATACGCCTCAAATACCAATCTTGCAAACAAAACTAGTTTCAGTAGTGCATACTAAAACTAATTTCAGCATCGCACTAAGTACTGAAACTTTTCATGGTGTTTTATTTCAGTTCAATGTAACTATAGCTGGCCGTTTTAGTTTCAATACAGTTTCAGTGAATTTAATAGAAACTGAAACTGAAACTAATTTTTAATTTTTCAGATTTTTCAACTTTTTGCTTTAGACTATTTTCTTTTCGATCTATCAGCTGACGAAACTGCTCGACTGAGGAGCGGCTGCGGCGGGCGATGGAAGGGGGGGGGGGGGGGGGAGGGGCGCGTTTCGTCATGCGCGCGCGCGCCGGCGCGCGGTCCGGATGACGAATGGTCGGCCTTCCTTTGTCTTCGCCGCGCGCCGACAAATCTCCCGCCAGCGTTAACTCGTGAGCTATGGGCGGCGATAGTGGGTTTTTACGTCGTGACTGCAGCCTACCTCCTTCCCCGCCCCCCTCCCCCCCCCCCCCCCCCGGAGGAAAAGTTTTTGGGACGCCGTCGTGCGTGACAGCGTTCGTGTTGGTTGGTTCTTGTCACGCATTCGCTCTGCCGCTTTCCCGCCGGCGCATGCACGAGAGGCCGTCGACCGTGCCGTTGTCGTCGACGCGGCGGCCGTGATTTGGTCGAGTGGCCGAGTGGGTATGCGTCGGAGAAGGAGTGGAGAAACAACAGAGTTTCCGTCTTTTTGCGGCCACCGACCTACCGACCCTGACGTCCTGTCAATCGCCGGCCGCAGGTCGCGCGCACAGGCCGTCGACCACGCTCCCATTCGTCCCGAGTTACATTCCAATGCGGGTCGGCCGGCGGAAACTCCTGCAGGTCGCGCAGAGACTGTCGACCGCGCTCCACTTTAGTTCTGTCATACCATTAGTCTCTCATAGGGTCACCAAAACATTCCGATAGTGTACGGTATCAGTGTATTCGGCGGCAGTTAGACAGTCGTTTCCAATCTGACATTTTGCCTGTTTGGCACCTCGACGACTGCCAGTTGCTCGTCTTGACTTTGCTGGACACTGGTTGTCGTTCTGGCCCGCCTGCCGCGCCAGCACAGCGCTACAGTTCCGCAGCAGCAGATAAGTATGGCTATTGACACGCAGGCCGCCACAACGAAGTACAGTAGTGCGACTCGGCGGCCGTCGGCATAATTCCCCGTCTCTTGCGTCTCGCTTCTAACGTATTTTGGCGTGTGAGCAGGAACAAGCTGTCCCTCCTTCCACTGTCCCGCGTCGTGGCTGGCTAGTGTGTGAGTCGTAGGTGGGGCGCTTGGGCGCTCTCCAATCGCTGCAGTGAACCATTTGAGTGAGTTTATTTGCGCCATCCATGGCTTCAGAGTTCTCGCTTGCAGTTCTACCCTCGGCCCCCATACCTCAGGTAGATTGTGGACCATATTTCTTGCTTCTTGCATGGCGCTCTTGTCATACGCGGCCGTCACCTCGCGTACACGACTCCCCTTCATCCACTGCCTCGCGTCGTGGCTAACAACTGTGTAAGTCTTAGTGGCGCTGCTCAAAACCTCCCGAATAGCGGCAGTGAACCAAATGGGACTGGCTCTCTCTGTCGTCAGTGGCTTCATGGTTCTTGCTTCCAGTTCGTGCGTCCGTCGCCAGCTGAGAGCCGCCGTACATTCTGGGAAGTCGTGGACAAGCACGAGAGAAGGAGATCGCTCCACACAGGAATACAGGTGACAGACGGACGACCTTCTCAAATTCTTTGAACCGACCAGGTCTAGTCGTTCCAGTTCCATATGTAGGTCCGCACAGTTAATGTTGAGTAAACTCGAATGCCTCGCCGAGACCACTGTGGCAAGACGCACTATCTCTTTTGGCAGACTGGCAATCGACTGATCATAGTCACAGTCTAATAAGCGCCCTTCCAAACGACAACCGTTCGCCAGTGACACGGTACACAGTATTAACAGAAGATTCATTGCTTATCATGGTTGGCGCGGCAGCGCCAAACCATAATATGTTCCATCCAGGCCGCGCGCACCTTTTCCCATCATCACGATGTTTATTTCTCAGGCGGTACTAAACGGAATTGGATGAAATTTGGTACACTAAAGGACTTTATCATAAATAGATTAAATTCCAAATTTGGTGAAAATCGGTTCAGTGTAGCAAAAGTTACAGGCGCAAAAAGGATCGCGGCGTGTTCTTGTCCCAACGGCGGGGGGTGAATTCTTCTCCGTCTTCTTCTTCTTCTTCTCCTTCTCCTTCTCCTCCAGATCACGCTCTAACGTCCATCAGCATCTTGTCGAGTCGCCTTCTATTGTTGTCCCCACCCACGGTTGTGCGCGTACAGTGCAGCATCTAAGTGCCCCCCCCCCCTCCCCCAGTTCAGGAGCCCCTGCATACGTGCCCCAAAATTATCCTACTCGTTTTGTGCGTGCCTCAAGGTGTTCCCCCGCTTGTTCAGGAGCCCCTGCAAACGTGTCCCAAATTGTCCTACTCATTTTGTACGTGCCTCAAAGTGCCCCCGCTCGTTCAGGAGGCCCTGCATACGTGTCCCAAAATTGTCCTACTCGTTTTGTACGTGCCTCAAAGTGCCCCCGCTCGTTCAGGAGGCCCTGCATACTAGAGATGGCCACCGGCCGGAAAATGGTGGCCTGTGGCCGGCCTGCCAAAATTTCTTGAGCCTGCGGCCGGCCTGTGGCCTGCTGTAGTAATTTTGGCCGGCCTACGGCCGGCCTGTATACTTACTGGCTGGCCTGTAGCCGGCCTGCGGCCTGTAGTTTCGATTCAATTATTCACCATTCGTGCAATTCGCACACCAATAGAGACCTTGCGTCGTTTCTCTGAGCAGCTAAATGGCATTTCGCTCTATATTTCTCCCTTTCCTCTCCTCTCCTGCCCTATGTTGCGCAAGTTTGGCGTCCCGCTGGCTTACAAGACTTCACTCAGCCGGCCTGAGACCGGCCTGTCCGGCCGCTACGTACACATTTCGGCCGGCCGGTAGCCTGCTACGCGCTGTGTAAGCCTGTCGGAGGCCTGCTGGCCGCAGGCCGGCTACAGGCCGGCCACAGGCCGGCCAGCCGGTGGCCATCTCTACTGCATACGTGTCCCAAAATTGTCCTACTCGCTTTGTACGTGCCTCAGAGTGCCCCCGCTCGTTCAGGAGGCCCTGCATACGTGTCCCAAAATTGTCCTACTCGTTTTGTACGTGCCTCAAAGTGCCCCCGCTCGTTCAGGAGGCCCTGCATACGTGTCCCAAAATTGTCCTACTCGCTTTGTACGTGCCTCAAAGTGCCCCCGCTCGTTCAGGAGGCCCTGCATACGTGTCCCAAAATTGTCCTACTCGTTTTGTACGTGCCTCAAAGTGCCCCCGCTCGTTCAGGAGGCCCTGCATACGTGTCCCAAAATTGTCCTACTCGTTTTGTACGTGCCTCAAAGTGCCCCCGCTCGTTCAGGAGGCCCTGCATACGTGTCCCAAAAATGTCCTACTCGTTTTGTACGTGCCTCAGAGTGCCCCCGCTCGTTCAGGAGGCCCCGCATACGTGTCCCAAAATTGTCCTACTCGTTTTGTACGTGCCTCAAAGTGCCCCCGCTCGTTCAGGAGGCCCTGCATACGTGTCCCAAAATTGTCCTACTCGTTTTGTACGTGCCTCAAAGTGCCCCCGCTCGTTCAGGAGGCCCTGCATACGTGTCCCAAAATTGTCCTACTCGCTTTGTACGTGCCTCAGAGTGCCCCCGCTCGTTCAGGAGGCCCTGCATACGTGTCCCAAAATTGTCCTACTCGTTTTGTACGTGCCTCAAAGTGCCCCCGCTCGTTCAGGAGGCCCTGCATACGTGTCCCAAAATTGTCCTACTCGCTTTGTACGTGCCTCAAAGTGCCCCCGCTCGTTCAGGAGGCCCTGCATACGTGTCCCAAAATTGTCCTACTCGTTTTGTACGTGCCTCAAAGTGCCCCCGCTCGTTCAGGAGGCCCTGCATACGTGTCCCAAAATTGTCCTACTCGTTTTGTATGTACGTGCCTCAAAGTGCCCCCGCTCGTTCAGGAGGCCCTGCATACGTGTCCCAAAAATGTCCTACTCGTTTTGTACGTGCCTCAGAGTGCCCCCGCTCGTTCAGGAGGCCCTGCAAACGTGTCCCAAAATTGTCCTACTCGTTTTGTACGTGCCTCGAAGTGCCTCCGCTCGTTCAAGAGGAACTGCATACGTGATCCAAAATTGCCCTGCTCGTCCGGTGCGTTACCCAAATGGGTCAAACTCGTACAAAAGCCTCTACAGTCGTGTCTGAAGGTGGCCTACATCGGCAACGTGGGTTGATTGGCTCCGCCAATCAAAAAGTAAGAGTATTTCATGTAAAATGCCTAAAGGCAGAAAGGAGAATATGTTCCAAGTATGAAGCATGTAAAAGTAAGAGTATTAAACGATATTCCTCTGGTGTAGCAAATGCGGCGCTTTGCGCCGCCCACCAATTTGTTAAAGAAAGATATGGGTTGTCGGTGGATATTTTATTTCACTTTGTACATACAAGCAGCAGTGTGGTCAGAGTATAATCGCTGGCTATTTTATTCCACTCCATACAAGCTGTAGCGTGGTCAGAGTATAATCTCCGGCTATTTTATTTCACTTTGTACAAGCTGTAGTGTGGTCAGAGTATGGTCTGTGGCTAATTTATTTCACTTTGTACAAGCTGTAGTGTGGTCAGAGCGAGTGATTGTCACGTTTATATTACAATACTTTGTCACGAACAGGACTGTGTTGGTCTTGGTACATTACACTGGTATGTTACTCTAAGCCTTGGTATGTTACTCTAAGGCTAAGCCTAAGCCTAAGCCTAAGCCTAAGCTTAAGCCTAAGCTTAAGCCTAAGCCTAAGCTTAAGTCTAAGCCTAACCCTAAGCTAAGTCTAAGCCTAAGTCTAAGTCTAAGCCTAA
>JASAMZ010005521.1:0-13527 GCA_030248115.1 Linhomoeus sp. GSCO2_2 | reverse complement strand
TTCGCATAATTAGTCGTATCCGCAGAAGAAGGTAACTTGAAAACGCGCACCACTATTTAAATGCAGCTATTACCACCATACGGTTGTCTGTACAACCGATCTAAAGCTCAGTGATATCGCCGCGTTCGCTATGTTGTATCGGCATGATACGACGCCGTTGATCTGAAGTCTTTACCTGTTGGAATACGCCACATCGAACAAAAAAACTTGCCAACTGTTTGGTGCAGTCGTTCTCTATCAGGAATTTCGTTTGGTTGCGTATTTCTGCGTTATGACGCTTTTGTCAATTTATAGAATTTTCGCAAATTGTAGCGTATTTCTATAAAAATCGGCAATTGCAAATAATTTTGTTTGTGTTACAAATTATCCGCGGTCTTTTTTTTTTCCATTTCTGAAGAAATTTCGCCGTTAGTCCAGTAGGCGACAAAGTCGATTTTCGACATTTTTACATTTTAATTGTAAAAATACTCCAATTTGCAATTTTTCAAAACTGAATAACTGTGTCACAAATTCTTATTAGCTACCGACCTTTCAATTTCTGCATTCACATTCGTCAGGAAAAAACCTTCTTTTTTTTTTTTTTTATGAAATTTTGACAAATAATTGCGTATTTCTATAAAACTCCACATTTGAAAATAATCTTTTTGTGTTACAAATTGTCCACGGCCTATCCTCTTTTCAAATCGGAAGAAATTTTGCTGCTACCTTATCAGGCGAAAAAGTTGATCTTTGACATTTTCATATTTTAATTGTAAATATCTCCAAAATTGCAATTTTTCAAATCTGAAAAACCATGTCACAAATTCTTATTGTGCTTATGACGTTTCAGTTTCTGCATTTGACATTCGTCAATAAATGACGTTCTATTTTTGTCAATTTATGAAATTTCGACAAAACAATTGCGTATTTCTATCAAATTCCGCATTGACAAAAAATTTCTTTTGGGTTACAAATTATCAGCGGTCCGTGCTATTTTTATTTCTGAAGAAATTTCGGCGCTAGCTCATCAGGTGAATAGTTGATTTTCGACATTTTCGAATTTTGATTGTGAATATCTCGAAAATGCGAAATTAGCAACAGAAACGGACATCGGATCCGTACTCAGCGACCTTGACTCTACTTGACCACATATGTCATGTTTCTTACTTCGGTGGCACGGACCGCTGATAATTTGTAAACCAAAAGAAATTTTTTGTCAATGCGGAATTTGATAGAAATACGCAATTGTTTGTCGAAATTTTCAATAATTGACAAAATAGAATGTCATTTATTGACGTAATGTGAATGCAGAAACTGAAACGTCGTAAGCCAATAAGAATTTGTGACATAGTTTTTCAGTTTTGAAAAATTGCAATTTGGAGATATTTACAATTAAAATATGAAAATGTCAAAGATCGACTTTTTCGCCTGATGAGGTAGCGGCGAAATTTCTTCAGAAGTGGAAAGAGGATAGGCCGTGGACAATTTGTAACACAAAAGAAATTTTTTCAAATGTGGAGTTTTATAGAAATACGCAATTATTTGTCAAAATTTCATAAATTTTTATTGACGAATGTGAATGCAGAAATTGAAAGGTCGGTAGCTAATAAGAATTTGTGACACAGTTTTTCAGTTTTGAAAAATTGCAAATTGGAGATCTTTACAATTAAAATGTAAAAATGTCGAAAATCGACTTTGTCGCCTGGACTAGCGGCGAAATTTCTTCAGAAATGGAAAGACCGCGGATAATTTGTAACACAAACAAAATTGTTTGCAATTGCGGAATTGTATAGAAATACGCTACAATTTGTCAAAATTCTATAAATTGAAAGAAGCGTCATAACGCAGAAATACGCAACCAAACGAAATTCCTGATAGAGAACGACTGCACCAAACAGTTGGCAAGTTTTTTTGTTCGATGTGGCGTATTCCAACAGGTATAAAACTTCAGATCAACGGCGTCGTATCATGCCGATACCATATAGCGAACGCGGCGATATCACTGAGCTTTAGATCAGTTGTACAGACAACCGTATCGTGGTAATAGCTGCATTTAAATAGTGGTGCGCGTTTTCAAGTTACCTTCTCTAGATACGGCTAATTATTCGAATGAAACTCACTATACTCTTCACCAAGATTTGACAGACACAAAGTATAGGTTGAACTTTTTACACACACAGCTTGTTTCGCCGCGCCTCAGCGCGGCGAGGTGTATATATACGGTTGACAATGTCTGTGTGTGTGTGTGTCTGTGTTTCCGTGGCACCGAAGTAATATGTGTGACATATGTGGTCAAGTAGACTCGAGGTCGCTGAGTACGGATCCGATGTCCGTTTCTGTTGCTAATTTCGCATTTTCGAGATATTCGCAATTAAAATTCCAAAATGTCGAAAATCGACTTTGTCGTCTGATGCGCTAGCCGCGAAATTTCTTCAGAAATGGAAGGAGCATGGACCGCGGATAATTTGTAACACAAAAGAAATTTTTTGCAGATGTGGAATTTAGTAGAAATACGCAATTATTTGTCAAAATTGCATAAATTGACTAAAATACAAAGTCATTTAATGACGAATGTGAATGCAGAAATGGAAAGGTCGTATGCCGATAAGAATTTGTGACATAGTTTTGCAGTTTTTAAAAATTGCAATTTCGAGATATTTTCAATCAAAGTATGAAAATGTCGAAAATCGACTTTTTCACTTGATGATATAGCGGCGAAATTTCTTCAGAAATGGAAAGAGTATAGACTGCGGATAATTTGTAACGCAAGAGAAATTTTTTGCAAATGTGGAATTTAATAGAAATACGTGATTATTTTTCAAAATTCCATAAATCAACAAAAGAGAACGTCGTTTTTTGACGAATTTGAACGCAGAAATGTAAGGCCGTATGCCAATAAGAATTTGTGACGCAGTTTTACAGTTTCAATCAATTCCAATTTTGAGATATTTGGAATTAAAATTTAAGAAAATCTCAAAATCGAGATTTTCGTCTGATGGCCAGAACAGCTGTTTATTGATGAATGTGCACTCGGAAACAGAAATGCGTACGCTGAAAACAGGAATTCGCTCGCACCAAACCTTTGGCAAGTTTTTTTGTTGGATGTGACGTTTTTACACAGGTAGGAAACATCAGATAAACGGCGTCGTATCATGCCGATAACATATAGCGAACGCGGCGATATCACTGAGCTTCAGATCAGCTGTACAGACAACCGTATCGTGGGGATAGGTGCACTTGGCATTAAGGTACACATTCTCAAGACACTTTCTCCAGATGCGGCTAACGATGTGTACAAAGTTCACTATACTGTTCACCAAAATTTGACAGACACAAAGTATAGGTTGAACTTTTTACACACACAGCTTGTTTTGTTGGATGTGACGTTTTCACACAGGTAGGAAACATCAGATAAACGGCGTCGTATCATGCCGATAACATATAGCAAACGCGGCGATATCACTGAGCTTCAGATCAGCTGTACAGACAACCGTATCGTGGGGATAGCTGCACTTGGCATTAAGGTACACATTCTCAAGACACTTTCTCCAGATGCGGCTAACGATGTGTACAAAGTTCACTATACTGTTCACCAACATTTGACAGACACAAAGTATAGGTTGAACTTTTTACACACACAGCTTGTTTCGCCGCGCCTCAGCGCGGCGATGTGTATATATACAGATACCGATGTGTAGTCCGCGAACTTTTTTGTCCCGCCGAAGTAAAACACGTGACAGATGGCGTCAGGTAGAGTCGATGTCACCGATTACGGATCCGATGAGATTCGCTGTTGCTAATTTCCAAATGAGTGTGGGTGTAACGTTTGAAGCTTGAAATTTTTCGACAAATTATCTCTATTTGCAATGTTACGGTGCTTACGGGGCATATCACGTGCTAAAGCGCCGTAGTCTGCTGAATAGACGCCAACTGAGAGTATAAGAGCGCCGTTTTGAGAAGCGCTGTGATGCGACAGCATGGCGTAGGCGAGAAAGCCGCCGGATCGCGCGCAAAAACGTGCGAGCCGACCGAGGTTCGATCCTCGGCGAGCCTTTTGCTTTTTTTGCTGCGCTTTATTCTGGTTTGTCATTTACGTTTTGACGCCGAATAGCCAAACCACCATCGGCGTAGCGTCTTCTGGTTTCTCCACGTCAGCAAAATTGTTGACATGACCTTAAATCTCTGTGTTCAATGCTACCGGTAGCGAGTTTCGTTGAAGACTATACCTACGCTCACACCACCACCCCGTCGATTGGCATCTTGTCACACGATGGCGTCGATAACACCCAGCGAAGTCTTGGCGTCCGTTTCTGTTGCTGAGTCATTGTCGTAGTCGCGTCCGGTTGCTCCAAAAGTGGGCCAAGTTGTTTGCCGAGTTCAGACGCTAGCAAGTTTCCATGTTTGGCAAGTTTTTTGTTGTTAACTTAACTTAAGTTAACTTTTTTCAGTTAACTATACTGTTCACCAAAATGTGACAGACACAAAGTATAGGTTGAACTTTTTACACACACAGCTTGTTGAACAATTTCCTGACATTTTCGAAGGGCTACTTCTGAGTTTCTTGCGCAGGATGGCCCGTTTCAGGAGCGCGCGTTCAAATAATTGGATTGCTCAAACGAGCGTTGAATTGAGAAGTGCCTTCTTTTCTAGAGGGTTGGTTTGGGAGATAAATCCGCCCTGTCGAAGCGACCGTAATTATTGTCAGCCCGCCCGCCGCGCGTCTAGGCGCTTTTTGAGCTAAGTAGATTCTGAGCCTAAGACTCCACATAGTAGCTCTTCCGATCTCGTTAAGGTCTACCCTAGAACTCTACCATACTGCCTACGTCTGTCTCTTTACATGGTGTGCCGAACTGGACCAAACTTCAACGTGTGTGTATTTAGGTTCAGACAGTTTTGCCATTACATGCCACTTTGGGGTCCACCCAAAACAAGCTTGTCCCAGGTACATATAATTCTACCCACTCTGTAGGTGTGTTGACGTAGGTGTGTATGTTTCGGAGTGAGGAGAAGCGCAGGGCGAGTCTTATCTCCCAGCGGGAACAAGCGGGAACGTAACTCAATCTTAGAATAGGATGGGAAGGCGGCTCATTTCTTTTTTCGCCGTTTTCGGGCCTATTTCGGTTCTGGTTGTGGGCTAGCTACCACCTGGTCTAGCCAGCCTGGATGGTATGTATAGTGTGTGGGTTTAGTATTGGCATGTTTGGGGGGGGGGGGGGGGGGTGGATGGGAGGCGTCAGGCGTTTATCCCGCAAAGTATTGCTGACAACCTCTATTTGAGTCTACTACCACCAATAGGTGCATACCTATTCACACCAATGTAAAAACTGCATAGTGCATACTGTACCATCTCTGACACTGAGTTCTACCTCTCATTATTATTATTATCACCTTCCCTCTGAACGGTACACTCACCACTGTATCACTTCACTTTTAATTTATACAGTATACCCACACTCCATTGGCTGTTTCTTCTTACATCTTTTCTCCTCTCTCTAATTCCCCCAAAACCCATAGCGAGGCCTGTAGCCAGCTAGATATCACAGCCGGATCTTGCAATTAGTATTCAACCGTGGGCGGGAACTTTCTGTGAGCCTGAGCCCTCCACTGCTTCTCCCTCCGTTCGCACACGCATTGTGCATACGTTTGTGGTGTGCCAAGTGTAGAGTTATAGCCTGGTCCCCGATAATTCGAGCAGCAGCAGCAGCAGAGAGTAATCAGTGCCTTCCTCTCTGCAACAACCGTCTTCGCAGAAGCCCTCAAGAGTTGCTCTCTGCTTCGTTGGGGTGCTAGAAAACGGATTCCCCACTCCTAGCTTCTTCGTTTCCTTCCTTCCTCCCCCTCCGTCTCTTCTGAGAGAAGCTTGCGCCTCGAGTTCAATCAATGAGCCGATTATGCATTCCTTCGCTCGACTCCACGCCTTCTCGGTTTCCTCTTTGGGGGGGGGGGGGGGGAGGGGATGGGGGGGGGGGGGGGGGGCTTTTGGGGGTGGGGGGGAGCGTGGCCTCGCTACTTCGTCACATAGAATTTGCGTGAGAATCTCAGCGAAATGTATGGGATGGGAATTCTCGGCTCGATCTACGAGAATTTCCAGCTTTGCACAAAACTCAATGTGGTAGAGCTCCAATACTGATCCTTCCACTAATTTCGCTTAGATTTTACTAACTTTACATAAAATCGTCTAATGTTCGAAAGCGTAGGTTGTCCGTGCAAGAAACCCTTCCGCCGAGACGTCTCTTTTATGAGCTCTATAAAAACCAACTTTTCTAGGCTCCGCTGACGCCCTTCTGATGATTGATTGACTGAGGGTCTGTCGTATGTAGCCCTGAGGTGTGACGCTTTCGCGCCTTTGCTCGCAAGGTGGCTGACGCCAGTTAGACACCTTTTCTCTCACAGGAAAAGAAGGAAGTTTCAAGACTTCAAATATCTTTACAGAGCCGCGTTATTGTTCAAAACTGAAATCAGACTGTGCCCTGTCCGTTGAGCTTTCTTCAACCTGAACCCATCCTTTCCGCTACGTTAATAGGACGCAAATCCCTGGTCTAGACACACACTGTATGTATGAAAGACGCTAGACATGACTGGACTGCCGACCACATTCTATTTCGACGTTCGTCGATGTTCTCATGCATAGAAGAAGAGCGAACGGAGGCGGGCAGACAGCATAGCATAAGGTGGAGTGGGAGAGAGGGGAGAGCGCCATCTCACAGCGTGACACTTCCTGTAACTTCTTGTCCCAGCAAGGAATTATGTGGCAAGGCTGGCACATAGGTAGGCTGGCACATGTGCAGAGGTATTTTTGGAGGAAAGGGCTAGAGGGGGAGAAGGCAAATTATTGGATCAATGCGCCAGTATGCTCACAGGGCGTTTTGGAGGGACTTACGCGGTTCGCATACCTCGACTAACCACTAGGCAATCGATTACGAATTTAGGAGAGGAGGTGTTTGCGCCAACATGACTAAAGTCAGTTCAAAAATAATGAGAACTGGAGGTTTTTCGGCTGGCTCCGTGACCTGTTTCAAGGTAAGAGCGCGGTCGGGGTACCATTCGATAGACCATGGAGAGTGGGTTTGCACCATGCGTGTTTTGCGAAAATTACGCAACACGCACAGAAAATAACGCTCGCTGAAAAAAATCGACTTTTTTAATACGGGGCCGATTTTTCTCATTTCAATTGCATTTTGTAGAGCAATATGTCCTTATTAAGTGTGTAAAATTTCGCGACCCTAGCTTGACGCACAAGAAAGTTACAGCGATTCTCCCGACCCCTACTTTTTTTAATCCTTAACAAATTTTTAAAATCGCCGCAAAAAATTGCCAAAACTCTGTAACTTGCGAATGGCTTGACCGATCTTGCTCATATTTGGACAGCGTATGGTAGACATATAGGACTACCTTCGCATAAAATATCAGACCTATCGATCCGAAACTTCGCGAACAGCAGCCATTCAAATATGCTGCTAGAAACGCCAAATTGGCCGTTTTGCCGCTCAGATTTTTGAGCTGCCATTTTCTGGCCATAACTTGTTGCTGGCTAGTTCTAGTGGCTTCATTTATGCACCAATCTATGCGCCGATGTGTGCGCTACATTTTTGGTTCCTGAGATACTCTGCGATTTTGGCCTCAGTGTAACGATATTAGTAGATCTTTCCGATTGGCTTGGCGGCACCGTAGCTCCCGATAGCTGCAGAATTCGAACATAGTCGTAACCAACAAAAATGTTGAAAACCGGACGACGCATCGAACAAAAAAAACCAGAGCTAGATAGTCGTACCAGGCAAAAAGTTGCAGCCAATCAACCAAAGTGGAAAAATTACAGCGCACGCCAGACAAGGAAAAAATTTTCTTTTGCGAATATCTTTTATGACGATTGAGAAATCTCGACGTTACTTGGCACACTATTAGAGGGCATGGGTACCTAGGCAGCGCACTGCAGTTTGGCCGTGTCGGATTAAAAAATATACCCAGTCCCCACCCAGTTCCCTTTTTCCGCGACGGCGTCTTGAAAAGGCCGCCGCTCAAGAAATATGGGGGCTGTTGGGCTGTCGATTGCTTTTGAGCTAGTCCTATATGTCTACCATACGCTGTCCAAATATGAGCAAGATCGGTCAAGCCATTCGCAAGTTACAGAGTTTTGGCAATTTTTTGCGGCCTTTTCAAGACGCCGTCGCGGAAAAAGGGAACTGGGTGGGGACTGGGTATATTTTTTAATCCGACACGGCCAAACTGCAGTGCGCTGCCTAGGTACCCATGCCCTCTAATAGTGTGCCAAGTAACGCCGAGATTTCTCAATCGTCATAAAAGATATTCGCAAAAGAAAATTTTTTCCTTGTCTGGCGTGCGCTGTAATTTTTCCACTTTGGTTGATTGGCTGCAACTTTTTTGCCTGGTACGACTATCTAGCTCTGGTTTTTTTTGTCCCATGCGTCGTCCGGTTTTCAACATTTTTGTTGGTTACGACTATGTTCGAATTCTGCAGCTATCGGGAGCTACGGTGCCGCCAAGCCAATCGGAAAGATCTACTAATATCGTTACACTGAGGCCAAAATCGCAGAGTATCTCAGGAACCTAAAATGTAGCGCACACATCGGTGCATAGATTGGTGCATAAATGAAGCCACTAGAACTAGCCAGCAACAAGTTATGGCCAGAAAATGGCAGCTCAAAAATCTGAGCGGCAAAACGGCCAATTTGGCGTTTCTAGCAGCATATTTGAATGGCTGCCGTTCGCGAAGTTTCGGATCGATAGGTCTGATATTTTACGCAGCAATACGTAACTGAACGAAGTACATCGGTTGACCGAAATTTAACGCCAAAAATTCTAAATGTTTGTCTATATTGTGTGAATATCAAAGAAGATTCGTTTCTGGAAATGACGGAGTTACGGTCAAATAGAATCGGGAACAGAAACGTGTGCCACCCTGTATACGTAATCCTAAGATGATTCATTAGCCCATTAGTTCGTGCTACGTGTCTTGCTTTAGGTTGTAGTGTTTCATTTCGTGTCAGAAGCGCGACACAATTGTTGTTTGGTCTCGAATCACCAATAAAGTAAGCTATGTCGCGTCCAGTTTCCGTATTTCGTCGTAAAATTCCCCGTAGTGTACGGATTCTGGACGCTGCACTGTCCAAAATCCGTATACGGATTCTGGACGCCTCGTTCTGTCCGGAATCCGTATTCGAGAAAGGCGCCGCGGTCGAACACTGCGTATACGCTTGTCTGGACGTCCAGAATCCGTATTCGCGAACTGCATGCGCGACTTGGGCGGGCGGCCGGTGTGTTTAAGTTAGGGGGGAAATATTTGCCGCTTTTAATTTGTTATATCCGGTTTTAATGTTTGAAGAAAGCGCTTTCTATTTCAGAGCGCTTGAAATATGTAAACATTGCGCTTTTAATTTTGAAGAATGCGCTTTTAAAATTGTTTTAAATAATAGGTTTTGAAATTGAACAAAGCGCTTTTAGCTTTTGAGAGGAAGGCGCCAGGTGTAAACATACGGATTTGATTTAAAGTCAGTATTACATCCAGGTTTAGGCTTAGGCTTAGGCTGACCATCTCCTCCTAGCGAGTATATGTAACTGAACCAAGTACTTCCAGAAGACATTTGCCTAGTTTGTCCTATGGTTGTTGGGCATTGTTTGCCAAGATTTAGCAAAATAATTTCAGATTTTTAAATTAGCCGAAATTAAATATTTCCAGTGTTTGCCAAGTTTAAAATTTAATACTTCAAGCACCTAATTTTAAAGTCCTTCTGGATGCATGATTGAAGACAGTTGAAGATTTAGCAAGTAAGAATTTCAAAATTTATATTTAACGAGTTAAGCGTATTTTCAAGGTATTGCTGAATTTCAATTTTGATAATTTCAGGCCTGAACCTAAAAAAGAATGGGCGTTGTTCATTTATGCCTTTTTACAGAGGCGTCTGTTCTAGTCAAAATCTTTTCCAGAGGCGTTGTTGATTCAGGACTTTTTGATCTGACTGTGTGCCTGTGTGATTTCTTGAATTCATTTACCTTACCAGTCAATGACAATCATAAGCGTAGTGTGCCTGCTACCTCTTTGCATCCACAATGGTGACTCAGGTACCACGAAGAATCCAGAACCAACTGGTGAAAAGTCTACCAAATTGTCGACTAAACGTCCAGCGGGCATTTTTTTCATGTTTGAGTGCACCTTATCACATGCTTTAAATTCACTTATGCCAGAATGTGTGAAATAAATAATTTGAAGACAAGTTGTTTGTTCTTAAAGCACGGAGTGAAAGGTGAAAATTACAGGATGGGTCATTACGTCTGACGCAGCCACCTAAAAGTAGGCTCCCAAATGGAGAATTTTAAAACGATTTTTATCAAAATTAAATAATTTGCCCATTTTTGCCTAAAGTTCAGTTAAATTTGTATTAAAATTTCTAGTTAATTGGTTTAAAAACTGTTTTTGAGAATCCATGTAATATATATTTTGCCTGTTCTTGTTAAAAAGGCAGGCTTGAACTGATTTACCTACCCTTGGTGTATAGGACAAGACAAAGACCTCATTGATGATCATTCTGAGAAATCCTTATGTTTATGGAGTGTAAATGTTAAAGTTGCCGGTAATTCTGTAGCCCCAATCACATGCTAGGCGCTTTTCCAAGGAAATCCTACAACCACCAATGAGAGATGACTAGAATACCAAAAAGCTGTGTATTACGTGCATAAGACAATGGTGAATGCTGCTTGTCTTGAGCAATGGGCCTGAAACATTGTAATGCCAAAACCTAATTTTGCGTATTAAACGCTGAAGTTTTTGTGCTGGTAGGATTTGTTGCTGTGCCTAGTGTGGTGAGATACAGTAGGATGAGAAAAGCCATCCTTCTGTGTGTGTGTGTGTGTGTGTGTGTGTGTGTGTGTGTCTGTCTGTCTGTCTGTCTGTACACCAGCATGACGTGATGCCCACCTGATGACCCATGCTCAGCAAGGCCGTTTGTCTTCTGTTGCCACTCTGATTTTGAGTATATTCTACTGCTTAGATGAAAGGTTGAAAATGACACTTTTCAACCAAGTTTATCGGCAAAGTTTTTACCTAGAGAGTGAAAGGGCATATAATTATGATTGCCACAGAATCCAATTTTTGAATTCACTAAATTTATGATATTTTTAGGCTTTGTGAATTTTTAAAATATTTAGAATTTCAACAGTCTTAATTTTAGAATTTTTATGCATGTATTGAGCATAGTAGTATGTGTTAACTAGGGGAGGGGGTAGGGGGTCATAAATCTGTGTTATAAATTTAATTTTATTTACTTTCATTTAGTTCTTGATTTTGTCTCAGACTATATCCAACTCTCTATTTCATTTAATCTAAATTTGAGATTTCTAATTTTGTTTAAATTAACTCTGATATTAAATTTAAATTCAAAGTGTGTTTCAGTTTTCTGAAAGTGGATGTAAGTTGTGTTCCTATTTTAACAAATGTGCATTGTTCAAGTCAGAGTTCAAGTTTTTATGGTACAATATTCATGAACTAGTGGGCTGAACATAACTACATGAATGGAATACCAATTCCAGTGATGATCTTGTCTAAGTTTACTGGAAGCTTTCACATAATTATAATGATGAACTGACAGTACCCAGTGAGGTAATAGAGCCCAGAGATAATGATATCAGTGAGGCAAACAGAATTCCAATTTATTCAACTACATCAATGATTTAAATACCATAGGAACTCCAATTTGCTCATCAACCTCATCTCAATCCCATGCCGAGTGCAGTGAATCCATGCTTCTGGCTAGTGGGTCTATGTTGGAAGACTCATATGGACATAACCTTTGAAAATATTCCCAAAAACCTTTCCTAGATATGCCAAGATGTAATTGAGAGCTTACATAAAACATTTCTCTGTGACTACAGGGAAAGCATACTTGACAAATCACTTATAACTGCCCAGGATAATTTCTGAGGTCCTGTGTTCTTCAGTGAGAAGAATAATGCTTGTTGATGTGGTGATGCCAGTCTGCCGGCAATCTGCCCGTTTATTTAAGAGTGCCCCCTAGGGTTCTGAATGGTTTCTCTGTGGACATCTCTGTGAGACAATGATGGCTGTCATACATGATAGTGTTGAAGTGGTACCCGGAGGCCCAGGCAGGTGATAATGGATACAGTTATTGTCTGATGTATCCATAGATCAGCATGAATGCATTCCACCATATTTGGAGGCTTCCGGTGGGTTAAGTTGTATGACCAGTTCTCGATGGACACCCGCCTCAGTGCTGAACACAACCCAACTCAGCTACCTGGTTTTGCTCATTTTCCAATCAGCACGTTTTGGTTAAACTAATGCAAACAGAGTTTCAGATAATTTAGGAACATTGTGACTAAACTTCTATCTTTATGTGCAAGGGGCAGTATTATACCTTCAATCTCGTGGTAGGATGTGGTGATTGAATGGAAACCATGCTGGCCAACTCACTTCCACACTGCTGATGCTCAGAGTTGAATAAAATTGGATGGTTTGTTGTCCTGGTCCCAGCTGTTTAAGTGATCCGTGGTGCTTAGACAGACTCCAACAGGTTGCACACTGTTCAATGATAGATTTAAGAAATATGAATGCAGTTTAAGATTGTTTGCATGGAGGCTAAACCATCTGTCCTCATGTATTGTCTCAATTATTAAAATTGCTGTTTGACTACTTTAAATGGGTTGCTCAAACAAAGAGACAAAGATAATTACTGATGAAAGAGGAGAGTGATTGGTATGGGAAAGCTAGCCGAAATTAAGTCACTGGTGTAGCCTAATAGGAAATTAAAATAATTCGTTCAACAGAATCATCAGAAACTTTTCTTCAATTACGGTTTGAGGACGACGGCCAAAGAATCCCTCTAAGTAACTGAAGCAGATACCTTCTAAATCGAATACTTGACTCTTATAACGTTCCGCTGCCGCGATAGCCTGTCCAACATCCACTTTTACCACCTTGCCGCCGAATCCACCTTCTCTAGTTCCTCTTTTGATCATTTATAAACTTTCCACCATTTGGGCGAAACGAGATACTTGAACCATCTCTTCGGGATTTTTACATAAACAATATGCATTAAGCCCCAACAATGCGAATTTTCAAGCGTGTGGCAGCGCACGAAGCGGTGTTTTACACCACTTGCCTGTTGACCTTTCAGTTCGGTGCAACTTGATCCCACCTTCAGGTGCGCCCCGCTTTAGCCTTGTGATGCTCGGCTACCTCGATTTGTTTCAGCTGCTGTCTGATTGCCCGCTCGGCAGGTGGTTGGAAGTTGCAGACGCGAGCGACGGCGCTGTGGGGCGATGTCTGCCTTTAATCGGATCACTTTGACCGGCGCGCCGCTTCGTCTTTTAAGTCCGCGTAGCGTTCTTTCTTTTTGACCAATAAAGCAGAGAGAGCGAGAGGACAGACGAACAGAAGGAAGTGCTTGACAAGTGCGCCACCCGTTGCGATGCGCTGAGAAGAGATATCATCAGGTTGAATAGTCAATTTTAAAACAAACGATATTCACTTTGAGCAATACGTAAATGAAGCCGTAAGACCATAATACGAATTGCTGC
>JASAMZ010005517.1:0-16669 GCA_030248115.1 Linhomoeus sp. GSCO2_2 | reverse complement strand
GTGTCGCGAGATGCCTATGCGCGCTCTTGTAGGCGGTTGGAATATACGGTACTCCATATGGGTAACCCCTCGCGTGAAAATCATCACACCACTGGATCAGTGTGGTACCGCTGCTGCGTCTGCGTTCTGACTGAGATATTCTATGTTGGCGTTTTGATCAGTTACCCGACTACCGTTGAATCGACGCATCCAATGACAAGCGTGTCGAGTTTCTGGCCCAGTAGTTTCAAGGCGCTGCTTATGGCTATGGTGAGGGTGAGGAGCGATGCAAAATGGGCAAGAAAGCACTTGCCTTCTAACACCTGCTTCTTCCTGCCTCCGCGCGCAGTGGCCCCGGGGCGTTGCTCGCCACGGTTGGTCGTAGAAGTCAATCCGCAGCCAATCCGCAGCCTATTACTTTGACTTACGACTCGATACGGGTGAATATGCAACTCTGCGCAAGGCGATTGGTAAGGGCCGAATGACTATCGGCCGACGGCTAGACAACCGGCGATCGTAGCAAGACACCACAATACCAATGCGCAACAACCGTAGATCGCAATTTGCCTGATATACACTATGGAGGAATTCAAACGTTCAAATAGGCGCATCACCAAATACGGTACGAATACGATTCAAATATTCAAACGGAGGGCGAATATATTCAAATATTCAAACGGAGCTACATATAGGGTCACCAGGAACCCGCCCAACAATCGTCAGCGTGAGATCTGCACTACAGTCCTCTTCGCCCCGAGTTATGTTGGGCTGGAGTCTTTGATGACAAAGGGATAGAAGAGTATCTGTGGAGTCGCCATTCTTTGAGACGCAATATTGGATGACGACTGACAGACGACGGCGGTGGCACCTCAAAGGCGGCGTCTGTGGACGTGGTACATTGAGAAAGTGGGCGCGCCCCTTCCATTGCGATGCAAAGTATCGTGGCGGGGTGTCGCGCCTTTGCGCTGTCGGTACCTCCTCCAGTAATTCACCTATACGGCCGGCGGCCGGAAGAAGCAATCTTCGCTCTTCGCGACCCTTCGATGTCCGCGTATGGTCCCTGTCAAAACCAACGAAGGTTGCGTCTCGTTCGGCCGGCCGAAATAACGAATTTTTCTCGGAAATGGAATGGCTGATCTGGCGAGTTGACTCTTTGGCAGTGAGATGAGGCCCTCCCATGAGGCCTTCGACTCTGATGATCGTACTGATACTGATACTGTGCGTCGCAGTGGCTACCGTTAGCGGCTGCGTACGACAACAAAACAAACCGGTTCTGAAACAGTTCAAAGACGCTAGGGAAGCGGTAGAGGCGAGAAGCCGAGCTGCGACCACGCCTCCAACGGTGGCCACTACCAGTCGCCACGCCGTCAGGACACCTAGAGCAACGTCAACGACCATGATGATTCTTCCTGAACCAACAACGAGAGCAGAACGGCCTGCGATTACATTCGGTCTGCCCGACGTCTATAATATTGTGCGTGATGTTTGATGAGGAGTACAATATGCTTCAGGCACTCATTCTGGTGCCAACCCTAACGTGGGCGCCCACAGTGGGCTTCCGAGAGACTGCGGCGACGTCCAGCTTGGCGACGACCGCGCAGCACTCAGGGACACCAACCGCTCAATCGTCTATCGGCCCGGCTGTTTGAACCCAAAATCCTGTGTGCTCAATGTCACTTGCGACACGAAGACAGACGGAGGCGGTTGGACGGTTAGCCAGCTGTATGTATAACGCTGAAGGATTTACCTGTGGCATATGGTGTATTTATAGGTGATCCAGCAGCGAGTCAGCGATGTGGCCGACTTCTTCAGGGACTGGCGACACTACAGGGACGGTTTCGGTGACAGCGACAACTTCTGGATTGGTGGGGTCACGTCACAGGCAAAGGATGGTTCGCTTCCAATGAACTTACTGAGAAATTTATTTAGGAAACGAGTATCTGTACGAGCTAACGAACAGTCCATCTAGAGCGGACGGCCCTTCTGTGGATCAGTTCAGTCTGCTGGTTCAAGTCACCGAGGCCGACGACCACACGAGCTTCGCCTACTACGATAACTTCCGCGTCGAGTCTGAATGGAACTATTACGCGCTCAACCTCGGGGCCATGTTCGGCTCTTTCGAAGGTGTGCTACCATATGTACATACACAGACGTATATGGCCACTCAAACTACGAACTGCGTGTAAAGCAACACTTGTTACGCTGCAGCCGACAACTTCGAGGGCAGCCGAAGTCAGCCGTTCGCCACCTACGACGTCGAGTCCGACGACAGCGCCCGACGAGGACGGTGCTCGATTCGCAGCCGCAGCGGCTGGTGGCACCCAACCGACTGTCCCACGCCGCCGGTGGGCAACTTGAACGCGCGCTACGCGCACGGCGGCCTCCTGTGGCGGAAGCGCCGCGGCGAGCCCCCCGTCCGCGTCAAGAAGGTCCAGATGAAGGTGCGCCGACAGGCGCTGTCCAATCTACTGGCGCTCTCGTAATCAGAATTGCGTGCAAGTGAATTTGTGTAGGCAACGCTGGCGTTTCGCACCAATGCTGCCATTGTTTCTCGTATCAATAGAACGTTCCAAGCAACCCAGAAGGAAACGCATACCCAAGAGGAACGGCGAAACGATTGAGTATAGCTCAAGCAAAATAGCACTAGAGACGACCGCGCATTCCAGCCAACCCCATTCGATAGACAACAGAGCAAACAGATCCAAAGGCACCTTCGAATTGGACGACAACTTATTGCCGCACAATACAACAGAATTAGGCAAAACGATCTACTGCTGCATCCAAAGCATTACCCCCCCCCCCCCCAGCAAACGTACTGGCCCATCAACGCGAATTCGCCATATGAACACAGCTCTTTGCAAACAGGCGGCGATTCAGCTTGGTAGCTACTAGCTAGTTACACATTCCTTCACAAAAGAGCTTTAGCGCGCCTTAGTCAGCGCGAGAAAAATCAACAATGCGAACGGCCTCAAAACGCGAAACGGGTGGGAAAACGCAAGACTTCCGGCCGAGACAGGAAACGGCGTCTTGCTAAACGAATCTCATGCGTTGTTGAGACAATATTTGTGTATAGCGGTGAGGCCTGAGTCCAAGTGCCACAGTAGCGAAGAGCGACTTCGCTAACAGTAACTCAGTAGTCCCTCTTCATACCAAAAGGGCCTCCTCTCTGTTGGGGCGGTTGGGCGGGGTACCCGACTGCTCGGGGTGGCCTGTAGAGCTGGGCGGCCGACCGACCGCGGCCGCTCTGCGTCTGCTGCTGTTGCATAGGGTGCTGCTGCTGATTGGAGGGGTTGCTGGCCTGTCGGTGGTGGGGCCTGTAGGCCTGCCGCTCCCTGTCCACCTCGAGATCCTCTAGTCTCTGTGTTAGGGCCAGCTTCTGCTGTATGGCCATGCGCAGCAGGGAGTTGAGCGTCTTCTTCTCCTCGTCGGCGGCGGCCAGTGCCCTCTCCAGCTCCTCTATTTGCGCCTGACGCTCCTCCCGCTGCGCCGTGAACATGGCCCGGTGGCTGGCGAAGGTGGCCGCGTCTTCCTTGAAGCGCTTCAGCTCCTGCCGCAGGCGCGAAACAGTCTCCTGACTGAGGCGCTTGTCCGCCTCGTACTTGAGCTTGAGGTTGGCCACGGCCGACTCGGCCGTCACCTTGTTCGACTTCATCACCGTCCGCAGGGTGGCGATCTGCTCGCGCTTCGTCGACAGCAGCGCGCGCAACTTCACGTTCTGACCGCGCAGCTCCTCCAGCTCCTCCTCCTCGCCGCCATCGGCGCCACGCCTGCCACCTCCTGCAACACAGGGCCGTTTTGTTCTACACAACATGGCGCGCAATAATTGGCACTCGATCGAGAACATAGGCTGCACTGAAAATAACAACAATTAACAAACGTCTCTGCGTACTTTCGCTTACCATACATGGAACAGTACAGACTAGCACAAGAAAGACAGAACTGCCTACCAGACTCCAGAGCTCCTTCAACAGCCCTCTTCAGATACTTCAGTTGGTCCGTGACGGTAGAAAGAACCTGAATTAGCGATTGGCACAGAGTTGGCCAGTCAGTGAAGCAATCGCAGGTGGCTACCGGCTAACATCGCAGCGACAGCTGCAGGCGCTGCCACTCAAGTACCTGGAAAACGGGACCGTCCCTCTCCACCAGTCGGCGAGGCTCTTCCCCAATGGTGATCAGCTCTGCCTGCGCATACTCGGAGGAGAGTCGATCGGCCAGCGATTGGAGGAACTTCTGGGAGTAGAGCGGCCGACTGGCCGAGACGATGGCCGGACCCATGGCGGCCGAGGCGTCGGTGTCGGTGCCGCTGACGCCGCCGTCCTCCTCGCGCACCATCGACTGCTGGAAGTCGCGTCGCATGGCCTTCATGTGGTCGAGCATGACCCTGTCGGGCGTCTTGCCCTGCACCATCATCACGTGGTGGTAGAGCTGCGCCAGACGGTCACTGAGCGCCACCATCAGCTCCTGGGCCAGCGACGTCACACCCTGCAACGACAGACAGTGCGCAGCCTCTGCCGACATTTGCTGTCGTCCGCACCAACCATACAGAAGAAGGAACAAGACTCGAGCAATTGCTATGCCACTCACAATCGAGTCATATCTTTGATTTAGTAGATCAGTGGAGTTAGACCGTGGAGTTAAAAACCGTAAATACCATGTTTGCTGTGATTTGAATCGGACCGTCTTTGCAACTTAGGCTAATGGCATGTCGTAGTTCCGTGCCATTTTGACCGTACTTGCACTTTTGCACGCGTCGTGCAACTGATACATTTCATCAGACCATCCTTGCAACTTTGCCTAATGGCGGCGTGCCATGCGCTCATTTCATGTGAGTACTATAACTCATGCATGGTGCTCTCCTTCAACCTCTCCACTTCGCCTCACCGCCGTCGCTTCGCAGTCACTGTTTGGGCATGGTAAACAGCAGGCGAGTACCTAGGAGACGCGCACGACGAAGTATCGGCCGGGATCACAGTTTCGATGGATCACTCGCTGCTCTTCTTCCCTGTCGGTCGGTGGATGGGCGGGGATTGTGCGAAGTAGTCGAGCAGCGGGGGGCAGAGCAGTCACTTGGGCGCCAGGTAGATGGATTGGTCTTTCTTGGCGGGTCCAGCGGTGCCGAGGGCTGCGGGGGCGGCGGCGGGCTGCGGGGCGGCTGGGGCTCTGTAGGCGGGCATGCGGCCGGCGAACATCTCCTGCTCCTGCACTCCACCCAGGTTGCTGCCGCCCATGTACTGCTCTCCGTAGGCGCCTCCTCCACTGCCACCGCCACTGGGCGCCGCCGGCTGCGACGACTGGCCTCCTCCCGAAGGCGACGGCCCCGATCCCTTCACCAGCGGCACGTAGGCGCTCTTGTCGGCCATCCTTCTTACTCTTTCTTCTTTCTTCTCGCCTTGGCTTAGTTACAACAAAGTTATAATTCGGTGGAAGCTAGTAGAATGGATGTCAGTCAACAATTTCGTGGCCTGTTTTAGAGGGAGGAAAGGCATGCAAGGCACGCGAAGTCGCATTCTGCCACGCATAGAGAGCGCTACGCTATCGCCCTTCCGAAGCATACTCCGTCTCCCGTCTCTGCTCCTTTTGGATATGGTAACAGTAACGGTAGCCGTAGTAACAACAGTAACAGTATTGGAGGGTACCTGGTTCTCCGCCGCGATTTCCCGCAGGACCCTCAAGTCCGCCTTCATCTGCTCCACTTCAACGTTCTGCCTGTCCAGCTTCGCTTGGGACTCTGGATCCAAACCTCCCAATTTGAGCTTTGTGGTGAGATTGGCGATCTCGCGCACGGCCGCCGCCAGACGCTTCTCGTCGGTGGCGTCGGCGGGGTCGCCTTCGTCGACCAGTTTCAGCGCCTTCAACAGGGCCAGCAGCTGCTCTTGGCGCTCGGGCGCCATCTGCGCCTTCGCCGTCTCCAAATCAAGCGCCAGATCGGCCAGCCTCTTCTCCAACGACAGCTTCTCTGCCTCGAGCTCCTTCAGCTGCTGCTCCATGTCGCCGTGCACCTCGCTGAAGAGGTTGCCTGAAGAAGGAAAGAGATTTGCGACAAGTTACAGTGTACCTATCTCCACAAGGGGCTGCCGGAGTTGCCTGTCACTGGCAAATATCGTCTTGAACGGCCAATGCGGCGTACCACTAACTGATTCTCTGCCCACCTTTGGAGGAGTCGCGGTCGAAGGAAGACTCGAGCTGCTTGAGAGCGTTGCCCGAGGGCGGAGTGGGGGAGGGAGAGAGCTCGCTGGAGCCGTTGGTCTGAGAGGGCGCCGAAGGGGGCGAGGGGAAGCCCATCTGGGAGAAGATACTGTTGAGCTGCATCAGATGGTCGGCGCTCTTCAGCTGCTCCAGTTCCTTCTTCAGGGCCAGCCTCTGCTCGCGCTCCTGCTGCAGACTCAGCAGCGCCTCCTCCGTCTGTCGGCAAGAAGGGATAGGTCGTTACTTGTACCGTTCGACAACAGATGGCAGCAGAACTCTAGAACCTGACGCTCCGCTATCTTCCTCAACTTCTCAGCGTCCTCGCTGGCCGCTCCCAGCACCTCGCTCTCTGCCGTCAGCCGGTTCACTTCGTACTTCAAGCTCTCGTACTCCACCTGGTTCGACTTCAGCGCAGACACCTGTAAGACCGTAGATAGGCTCTATTGCAAGCCAAACACAAACCCCAGAAGAGGTAGGCATCCCAAGGCTCGTCACCTGCTTTTGCAGCGAGATATTCTCCTCCTCCAGTTCCGTGTAGTCGTTCATGAGACGTTGCTCTCTCATCTTCAAGTCCGACACTTCGGCGCGAAGTTGCCGCTTCTGGATGTCGAGCGATTCGGCCGTTTCAGTGGCGTCCGTGTGGAGAGACGACATCCGCTCTATTTCCGCCTTCTTCCGAGCCAGCTCCTGCAACGGCGGCTCGCTCATGGAAATCAACTCCGGTTACTACTGAGCGAGCGAGCGTTACTTTTGACGCGGTTGCCGATGCAAAACACTCTACCTGCTGCGCCATCTTCAGGTCGTGTTCGAGGCCGGCGATTCTGGCGGTCATCTGTTCTTCTCTGCTGGCGCTCTCCTCGAGCAAGGACTCCTCGTGCTGAATGTCCGTCTTGACTACCTGCTTTCGCTCACTTTGCAACTGGGCCAGAGCCTGAATGAAGTTCGTGGCTTAGAAACAACTCTCCAATACTTCGTCAGACAAATGTCAAAGGCATCGACGATTGACGATTCCCACCTGTTTGACCGTGTCCAGTTCCTGGCGGACGGCATCGTAGTTGCAGTCGAGCTCTTGGAATCTGGCCTCGAGGTTCTGCTTCTCTTCCAGCACCTGAAGCCCGTATTGGGCCGCTTGAACCTTCTCCTCCAAGGCTCGCTCCAGCTCGGCTCGAACGCGAGTCAGTTCGGCCTCCATGGCGCCGCTGCTGCTGGCTAAGCTGCTGTCTGCGTCGCTGCCGTCCATGGCTAGGGAAACTTGGAGGTCAAAAAACTAAAAGAGGGCGTTACAGTGCATTTGCAGGACCGAAAGGCTAGTTTCGCCTTCAGGGACAAGGATGACTCCTTCTCGCACGGTCAGGCCAGCTGGCTCCTTCCTCCCTTACAAGGGAACGGCAGAGGCATTCAACTGCTGGCTGTCGGCTGAAGCTACCCATTCACAAGAGCGGCTATAGCAACAGCACCATGATTTGGTGCGTATTGCGTAATTACCGAACTACATATATGGACCTCCACCGTGGCAGTATTCAGAATCACTGAGGATAAGATAACTAGGCCAATCGTCTATCACGCCATCGTCGCCATCTCATCACTTTCAAGAGAGGTATTTATTCTTCTGCATCAACGTCAAGTCTAACAATGTTGTGAGGCCGTTTCTAAAGTCAGTCACACATCTGGCCATACTTTCTTGCACGTCGACTTGACTTTCCTCTGTCTCTGTAGCTATGTACATAGTGCGCAAAAAGTTAACACGCCCAGTTGCTGGCCGCCATTCTCAAGCTTGACTCCATGTATCAAGTCAAAATTTGTGCATGCATGGTATGGTGTCCTTGAAAATCTGTAAAAGTTTCAGACCAGTTGATGCACTAGACAGAAAATGACAGACACCACTTTGCGCAATGTCATGTCGAAAATCAGGTGCAACTCCTTTTCAGTGCGCACCGACGATGAGTAGGTCGTCATGGTCGGCCACCTTGACCTCCTGCTCCCGGTGAAAAGGCGTAACCGGCATAACTGGCATACCCTCGCGCGAAGTGGTGTCACTTCCTGGTGGCTGCACCAAAATGGTCCAATAATTTTTGCAGATTGTCATGAACACACTGCAGTATGTCGTGCCTAATTCTAACTGGGCGCACTCACTTTCGTTTGCGCACCCTGTGTATCGTCGTTCCGATCCGAGAAATGCAATATTTTCCAACAGTGTGCGTCACGAACAGTATGTATTCGTCTTAGCTTGCACTACGGACTTCCAGCAGCAAATACCTGATTCGGCTGTAGCTGCTGCGAATTCGTTCGATACGACAAGGCTTAGCCCGCCTCTCTGATTATGGCACTGGATGTCGTCCGTGGCTCGTAGCATGGGTGAGTCATTCCTTGGACTGCCTTTGCCGTACACTTGTGTCAGCTGCGTAGTAGCAGGACGAATGGATTGTGGGTGATGACGCAGCGGCGCCGTCTCGTCCCTTTTGAAACCAGCCAGCTAGAACCTCTCCTAGGCGGCCAGATACACTGACACTAGCAGGTTGTGGAACACGCACGCCCTCAGCGGTTCTGCCGCCACTAAAGAGAAGAGCGAGACGAATGTGAGAGTAGTAGTGCCTATACTCGAACCAATATCCTCCCTCTGTTGCGCCTCTTTCTCGCTGAGAGCCGGAAACGATTGAGTTCGGCGCCAATAACAGCGCACGACAAGCGCGTATCGAACACACTTCCGTCGACTAGTCATTCGACAAAGTAATGGAAACTGGCAGGATGCCCAGGTTCGCGATCGCAACTATTGCTTTGGCGGGGGTTTGTCTCGGTGAGAAATTTAGTTTCTAACGAAAGTATGGCAGCAAACATCAACAAGTTCAAACAACAGGCGAGTGGTGCCAACGAGCTCCAAGTGAACTGCGAGGCATTGTGTCGTACTATCAGTGCCCCACGGAGGACCACTCGCCGACTGCAGTCGCGTGCTGCGCAGCAACAGTTACAGAAGGCGACTGCTGTTCCACCCCCGCCAAGAACAGTGCTAAGGGGGCGCTGTTCAAATCTCGGGAAGAGTCGGCCGCTGGACCGTCGAGCTTCTTTCTGTGAGTGGTGGTAGTGGAGTACAACCGAAAGAAGACAGCTCGGGCATGACACACTTCAGCAGCGAGGCCTTTCTTCTGGCGCTCTGTGCCGTCCTGCTGGTCGTCGTGATCGTCTTCGTCTGCGTCCAGTGGCGTCGCTGTCCCCTGCACGCCCTGCTCGGCACCCTGTTCCTGCGTCGCGCCAGACCCGACTACATAGGTAGGACTGGCTGTCAGCGGTTGAACGATGCGTCGACGAAGTGTGAACAGCGTTCTTGTATACAGCTGATCCTGCCACCCTTGGCGACGGCAGAATGCCAGCCGAATTGGAGGAAGGCGTTGCCGTCTATCACTTTAATGGCGAGTCGACGGTAAAGCACCTCGTGGAAGACGGCAACAAGAATTGACTTCGCTGAAGTCAACTCGACTGCAAAGGAAACGGTGCTACTGTACAGAAGCTTCCACAATTCCGCGATTCCGACCTCTATGATTCAGCTTCTAAGTGCGACTTACCCCGATCTCGATATAAACTACTTGCCGATTACACTTCGCAGATCTGTTTCTGGCGCAGTAGTGCATGCTTGTCGACTTAGGCTTTTCTCATAAATGTAATCATGCAAGTCGTCCGAGTGACGCAGCATACTGTAGAACAGCAGACTCGCACGCTACAAAACTTTCGTGGATTGCCCGCGGCCGAGCTTTTTTGCGCAGAAAACCTTCGCGGTCGGCTGAGCGCCATTTTCGATATTACGTGCCTAGCGTATGCCTTTGCTTCAGTAACAGCGAGGTGCGATTCTAAGTACCTATTCGGTCTGACAGATAAAGCGGCGTCTACTAGAAACTCAGGTCTCCGTAGGACGCCCAACAAATAACTTGGATCACTGACAAGAAAGCCACTGACAAGAAAGTTGTACTGTGCAGCCGTTTCTCTACGCTGAGACGCCCACTGTTCCAGGGCAGACGGTACGCCACTCTGACAGCGCTGCCGCTGTTCCACTTGCCGCTAAGACTGCTGCAGAGTTGGATGAACTGTTTGACGTCTCCTCCATGAATTATGATCTGCTCAAGTCTGTCCAAGCGTTATGTCCCGTCCGTCTCGTCTGTCTTTTGCGCTGGCGGTCTCGGCATATTTCAGAGAAGCCAAAGGTTTTGAAACAGGGATCACGGTTGCGTCCGAGTCTAGTCACCTGACGGGAGAACGATCGACGTCCCATGTGGCCAGCAAGTATACGGCACGATACCACAAGTAAGCAAAGTATGTACAGAAGATGTTAGGCGAGATCAAGTCAACCGAGCAGTCGGCATCGGTGGAAGAAACGCAGGGGACGAGGCGACGCCAAAGCGACCAGAGTAGGCTTCATCCATTCGAGATCAGCTCAGCAGAGGGGCGGAGGGGGCGGCTGTCGCCAGGCGGAGGCGGGCACGACGGCGCTCTGATCCCAGCGACCACCGCTCGGTTTCACCGGCAACGAGTCAATGACCTTCTCTGCAAGGCGCAGCAGGAGTGCCAGTCAGTCACAGTCACATTATTCAGCGAGCGATCAAGCGGGCCAACGGTGGAAAGAGCAAGCGAGCCAACTTCGGGAGATCTGGTGGGCCTTCTCGAGCGCCTCCATTCGCTCCGTGTCTTTGAATCGGGGGTTCTCTTGCATGTGGCAGTTGTTGCAGCGGTTCTGCAGACTCTTGGGGTCCGGCCGCCCACCATCGACGATCATGTCAATGTTACCCTCTTGGGGACAGCTGAATCACAAACACACACGTCATACGCACGCGTAGTGCCACCGTCCGTCACCGCACTTCACAGCGCCACCCACCGGCAGAAGTGGCTGTAGGTCTCGCTGCTACCGGGGAACACCTCTCTGCAGAGGTAGCAGAAGTGGGCGCCGCAAGGGCAGGCGATGTGGTTGCAGCCTTCGATCTTCTCGACCGCCCTCTTGCAGCTCTTGCAGTGGCGAACCGCCACGGCCGACTTCTCCTCTTCGCTGAAACGGCGCGCCGCGTTGCGCCGACTTTCCAGTTGTGTACTTCTCAAGCGTGAGCGCATTGCGCCTGCCAAAAATCTGACAAGACAGACATTATGTACATACCTCACAGTGTTTGACTGTGCAACTGTGTTCGAGATATGGAACGCCCAAACTCGTGTTTGAGAAACGCCATGCCTAGCGCTTGCTGCAGCTTTGCTTCACTGTGTGAAACTCAGCATGGCGTCATTCTGCGTTTCCTTCGAATGGCATGATCTAGCACAGTTCTAGCCTGCAGTACCGCAAGTCGGTGCTCTCACTTGTTGTGAAACACCCCGTACATTCGTAAGCATGTAACTAGAACGCTCACAAGAAGCGGTCGACGCGCGCCAGTTCGTCCTTGCACATGTCGCTGCATCTGATGCCCAGGTGATTCTCGTCCCAGTCCTGCTCGCACACGCGGCACACCTGCGAAGGACGCGCTTGCTTGCAGCCGCCTGTGTCTGTCGCTCAAAAACGGACGATTGGCCTCATTCTCAAGCAGTGAGTCACCTGGGCCTGACAGTCGGCATTGGGACACTCGAACACCTTCTGCAGCTCGCGCGGTGCTTCCACCAACGCTCGAGTGCCGCAGTACTTGCACCTGAGTGTTCCATATCGTTGCCGTTGTAACGAAGAACAACAACAACAAGAAGATGCGCGTTGACGACGGCGCAAGCGCGACACATACACTAGGTGAACCGTCTCCAACACCCACCGCTCCATTGAGCTGGCGAGTCCACTCTTGAACAGCAACGCTTCCAGAGTGCGCGCGTCCAGTTTGGCCAGCGTCGCAGTCGGCACACTCTTGATCAGCTGCTCTGAAGGTGGACAGCGAAATGGATGGGAAACGTTTCGCCAAAGGATGCGCCCAGAAGACGCCGACCTCTCTCGTACTCCTCTGTGCAGCTTAGGCCGGCGCAAGGAATGGGCACCGGGCCAAAGCCCATCTCCGCTTCCTTGGCGATGCGGAGCAGGCAAATGTCGCATGTGATGTGTTGGCCTTCGCCGCTGCAGCGAGTCACGTGTTCCTCCGCCTCCTCCTGCCAACTGCAAGCAGCAACAGAGACAGGTGAAGTTTCCTTGGGCTGACGGCCGCAGTCTTGCTTGCTCATGGCGCCCACACTGACCAGACGACGCACGAAGGGAGCTCCTCGACCGAGCCACCTTCCAGAAGCTTCAATTGGACGCGTCTGTCGCGAGCACGTTCCTCGGCGACGTCGGCTTCCATCAGTTGGCGACGCGCCTTCTCCAAGGTCAGCTTGTTGAGATTCTCCCGACGCTGCCGCTGCAACAGGCAAGACGACCCGTTGCACCAGGTGAATTACTGGAACGCGGGCGACAACAAGTGTTGTATGGTTGGTGTACCCTCTTCTGATAGCGGTCGTAGCGGTGCATCCAGACCAACTCGCGCCTGAACTGCTCGCTGACCACGGCATTGCTTGGGTCGGGACGAGGTGGGCCGGCCGAGGCTGACTCCTCCCCCATCTCCTGACAAAGGAAGGCAATCAATTGACTGTTCGGCACTCGACAGCCGGTGAAGGCTAACAGCCCACTGCTTGCTGCGACCAACCTTTTCCACGAAGGCATCGTCCAAGTTGACTGCGATCATTCTCGTTTTCCCAGCCGGCCTGCGCGACGCCATGATACGCATCTTGATCTGTTTGGGTGCTTCGTTCGCTGCTGAACAAGCGCATCAATGTAGAGCAGGCCATCGTAGACCAACAGAGAACTAGCGACACACATCGCTGGAAGGTGAAGTCGAGGCAAGGCTGCTTCGACTTGGCGATCGCGTCCATTTCTCGTGTACTGTACCTATCCCACTGGCACTTCAGCGCGTAAAAGGCAGGCGCGTAGTGGTAGCGGTAGAAGTTGAGCACTTCGCGAATCGACTGGAGTGAAAGGTGAACGGCACACGTCGTTCGGCGACGAAGCAAAGACACAAGTCCCAGAGGTGCGCACACCTGCAGCGCAATCCTGGAGAAATCGCGCTTGAGAAACTCCTCGGCGTTGGCGCGGTAAAGGAAATCGGGCAGGTCGACAATGTCGTTGATGTAGTCGAATTCCCCTTTCGGCACCGGATCCTGCGCCGACAGACGGACGGTAAAACACCTTACTAAAATAGATCAACCAGACGAAAGCTTATTCTGACTGAAGTGCCAAGAAGCCCACCGTTTCCTCCGCACTGAGACGCTCCTGACGTTTCCGTTCCAAGTAAGGCGGCAGCTTGGTCTCGCGGGGTATGCTGCGGGGATCATCGACCCATTCGACCAGAATAGGGTAGAGCTCGAACTCTTTGTTGGCGTCAGAGGCCAGTTTCACCTGGGATTCCAGCCAGTCGGCGTTGATGTCGGGGAACAGCGCCTGCTGGAGCGCCAGAGGCGGAGACAATTATACCAACATGTACTGACAGTTGCGTGCATCAAACCGAATACGGCAACAGATCAGCGCACCGCCAATCGGACGGCGGCGGCGCCACGGCAGGGAGGCATCTGCGAGTACGACGTCAGCATTTGCCGCCTCTCCGCCAATGTAGCTTCTTCGTTGTCCGCCGACATTTGGTACGAAACGATGTATGGCTACGCTACAAAAGGCGCTTCCTTCAGCTAATCACCAACGAACACCAACTCTACATGTCGACTATCAGGTGATCCTGCTTTTCCAATACACCATTTGAAAACCCGGTTGACCGTATATTGTCGATTTAAATTTGGCGAATCACTGCCGATTACTTGCAGTTGCAGATAATTTCAAGCGAGCCAATGACTGCATTCGTAATTTCAAATTCCTACATATTTATGTGTGTTTGAGAGTATCCACATAGGTGCAGGCGGGGGGGGGGGGGGGCGGGGGGGGGGGGGGAACCCCCCCCCCCCCCTCTGGCCCTGGCCTCTAGTGAACTTTTCACTGATACTCCCCCCCTGGCATCCGAAATTCGGAAAAAAATCCGGAAATTTCGGAAATTTTCTTGTATTTTTGGTAGTTTTGGTCCTATTTTGTCCAAATTTTCGCCTGCGGCGCTATATTTCGTCCATTTATGCACAAATTAGCGTGTTTTTGACCAAATTAAGGCCATTTTTAGCGTATTTTTGGCCATTCTAAAAAGCTGTTCACTGGTCCCGGGACCCCCCCCCCCCCTCTCAAAAATTTTCCTTAACTAGAACCCCCCCCCCTGGCCTCCGGGTGGCCTGCACCTATGAGTATCCACCGACCAATCACCTAGCGGGCTGACTTGTGAGCAGTACTATGTGTCTGCAGAGTAATTCCGACAGCTATGTCCCGTAGGGTGACCTCAGATATTGTCCAGTGGACCAGTCCACCATAGCCCCAAACTTGACCTACCCATTGCAAAGGACCGCTTGGAAGTCGTTTCACGCGCGAACGCCAGACGGGTAGTTTCTGCAGTCGCCCAATCGCTATATTATACACTTTTGTGGAGAATAGGAGTCGGAATCGACACCTTCATAATTATAAATTTTCAGACGCAAAGGTTTCGTTCAAGTGTTCGAGGGGCACCTTCGTTTTCGCCGACTATTGCGTCTCTTTGCCATCCATCTGCCACCTCGTCTCACAGAATCCAACATCGGTTCCTCCGGTACGTTCCTTCATCGAAATCTTCCACTCGTCCTCGTGCGATCCGTTCTCCTCAACAAGGCCAAATGACAGCAAGACGCGCGGAGCAACGGAGGAACACAGAACTCAACCGATCCAACGAAACAGCAAAGAAGCCTGTAGAACACGGGCCAGTCCTAAAGTCAACTCATCGTGTTCATCATTCATCACTCGACTCGACGTCTACTCGTTCTCCTCGGTGCGCAGGCGCGCCTGTCCGTTGGTGAGGCGGATGTTGAGCTGGTTGGCCCTCTCGACGATCAGCTTGCGCTTCTTCGCCGACACCGAGTGGCTGATCTCGCCGCAGAAGCGACGGTTTTGCATCAGCAGCATCTCCAGGTCCTGAAGAGAGCCGACGACAGTTCAGTTGAACTTCCACGCTGGAGGACAAATAATGTCCAAAGCAAAACCGGCAATGTTACTGCCAACAAAATATGCTATTGTCCAGTGCAAAGTTCAAACTATGAAAATCAGCAGTTTCCATTTTCGGTCACAGCGAGCAGCTAGGTACCTTAGACGTCTAGTAATATAAACACAAGAAATTTCTCCAGCTACAGTACGTATAGGTGGTACCGTTCGCACTCCGCAGTCACTCTCCCCTGTATCGCATGCTTCAAACTAATATTAGGGTTTTGACCAAGTTTGCGCCTTACTTAGCCAAATCCATATCTATCGATCAGTACCTATGTCTGGGTTTTTTTCTTCCTGGCCTGGTGGCTGCTTGCTTGTCTTTTTTTTCGTCTGCGGTCTAGGGGCATATGGTGCCCCTAACCTAGAATTCTATAGGCATTTTAAAAAGTTTAGGGGCTAGCCAAATAATGGCGCAAAAAATCAACAAAACCAAACAGAATTCGCAACATGTCGGCTTTATAGCGCCGCAGGCGAAAATTGACAATAAAGTTTGGTACTGTAGCACAAAATATGCTTCATAGCTATTTATTGGCCACATATTTTGGGGCATTTTGGTGACGGTGCCCCCAACTAAAATTTCTAACGGCACCCTACAAGGCGCAGGAGAAGGGTGGGGCTTACTGGATGACCTACGGTATGTTTGTCGGTCGTTTTACCAGTAGCGCACACAGGGCAGTAGCGCTACGAAAGAGAGATAGACATAGGTGCAGGCCACCCGGAGGCCGGGGGGGGGGGGCTCTTCTTAAGGAAAATTTTCGAGAGGGTCCCGGTACCCGGAAATCAATTTAAAATGGCCAAAAATGTGCCTAAAACGCCTTATTTTGGTAAAAAAACATGCTAATTTGTGCATAAATAAGACGGAATATTGCGCCGCAGGCGAAAATTTGGACAAAATAGGACCAAAAACTACCAAAAATTCAAGAAAAATTTCCGAAATTTCCGGATTTTTTTCCGAGTTTCGGATGCCAGGGGGGGGGGGGGGGTCTCGGGAAACATTTCCTCAGGGCCATGGCCGGGGGGTCCCCCCCCCCCCCCCCTTCCTCCCCCCCCGCATGCACCTATGGAGATAGAGTAGAATGAAAGACTGAGAAAGGGCGACCTGCGGATTGCGCACGAGAGACTTCCGGAAGCCGTTGGGCAGCATGTGCTTGGTTCTCTTGTCGTTGCCGTAGCCGACGTTCGGCATCCGGATCTTGCCTTCGAAGCGACGGCGCACCCGGTTGTCGATGCCCTTCTGCTGCGCCAGTTCGGCTTGAAGTAGTGCCAACACACGAAATTGACTAACGGATGACACGACAGCGTGATGCGGGGGGGGGGACAAAGGGACCGTTTGAGTTTCAACAGAACAGCAACGAAACCCTGAGCTTCTTGTAGCGGTCCTACTGGTGGCCAATGAAGCGCTTCGTTCGCTTCTTGGTGATCTTCACCTTCTGCCCC
>JASAMZ010005516.1:0-22040 GCA_030248115.1 Linhomoeus sp. GSCO2_2 | reverse complement strand
TCCTTGACTCAGTTACGTATTGCTGGAGAATCTCTGTATAGCTCAGCTCCAGAATAGGATTCTCCCTAACGGCCTCTCTCAGGCGGACGAATGAGCTCAAATTGGATGTGTAGATCTGGTCGTAGAACCACAGAGAAGTCTCTTCAGTGACGAACTGAAGCCGTTTGGATTGCACTTCGTTCGCCAGGCTTGGCAGGTCGGTGAATGGGGCCACTTCTGTAATGGAGGAAGGACTTTTGGTATTGCAACTGTGAAGCTCCAGTGACGACTGCGCTTGTTCATGAACGTGGGAACTGGATTCTCTGGCAGCATACGGTAGGCACATAAAATTATTCCATTCCCGGCGACACGGCGTGACTCACAGTCATGCTCGGCGTTCACTCGTGATGACCATGAATAGTCGTGCAAAATCATGATCAGTCCTGTCAATCATGATAGCCGTATTAACAAAGAATAGAATATAGTCGTGTTAATCATTTGCTGTCGTGCCAGTCAAAGACTGCGCTCTGAATCCATCCCACCTGCAGGCTTGACCAGCAGCTTGGCCACGATGCCGCACTGGAAGAGGCCCATGAACAGGCTGACTGACAACCCGAAAATACCCACTGATCCAGCCTCCACTGCCGACCATCTCCGCCTCTGTTTCAGAAGTCTGCCTCCACCCAGCAGGGTGTTTGCCCTTCTCAGAGCGCCCTCTATTCCACTCTCCGTCTCAGTGACGTTGGACAGAAGAAGGATGAGCCACAGAATAATCAATGCGGCCAACAGAGTACCGACCACTGGGAAGCTGAAGACCTTCAGGACTCCCATGGCGCTCGACAGGAGGTCGTCCCTGCCTCTTCTTGTCACAAAAGCGTATCGCAAGGGGATCAGCAAGTAAGCAAAGTCTAGATAACTGGCCTTATTGGCCCCATAGGACCAGGTGGCGGAGCCAGTGTCGATCTCGCCGCTGGAGATCAATTGTACAGTTCCCGACAAGTAGCTGGCGTTTCCCGAGCCTTCAGAGGGGAAATCGCCCCAGGGCATTTGTTCCAGGGGGACCAGGGTCCAGTTCACCTTCAGGTATTGAAGGACCTGACCCAGGATTTCGTTGTCAATTCCCGGCTGAGGACAGGACTCTGTGGGTGACAGAGTGAACAGACCGCACGGATTCACGTAGGGAGGGAAACTCTTGGTCCCAATGTAGAGCATTTTGGCTTCAGTATGCGAGTCTGTTGTCATGTCAATGTCGTTTCACATTCACGTTTGGTAATTCTTTCGAAAGATTCAGACGTGAAGGCGCCAAGATGGACTGATTTCTTTAGAACCTAGCAATGATTCAGTCGAGACCATTGCACAGGCTAACCCAACGCTCACAACTGAATGACGCTTCTCCCCTTTCTAGCCCTATTTGCGTTAAGTGCTCGTGAAATATCGGGCCTGCATTCGTTTCACGAAACTCGATCGTGCGCCGAAGCCGCGTGTTGACACGTCGTTACTATTCACACATAGCGGTTGCGTGTTGAGTTTAGGTAATTTACATAGCGAGGGCGGCGGGACGTGGAGCAAATCATCTAAGCTTCTGATGGGAATTGGTAGATGAGTATCCGCACATGTGAAGCCGAAGAATTGACGACTCTGCCTAGTCGTGGACGCAACCGAAAGCGTAGTCGGCCGCAGCCACCCCCGCGTTCAGACAGAGCATGACCTAGGTACTAGCTCTTACTTTGAATATGTAAACAATGACATAGACTGGCGAACTGAAAGGTTGGTATGCACTGTAGCAATCTGCATTCCTTGTCAATTCCCAGCTGCCTTCGTTAGCGCAGCGCTGTGCGCACTCGCTGCTCAGAATTTCTCTTGATTGGATGGATTATTCAGCTGCCAGTGTCCGCCGTTCCGTCCTCTTAAGATATATGTATGACGCTTGACATCCGATCGGAGTTAGAGTTCCTCCTAAGTACTGGGGCAATATGTCATCTGTTTCACGTGCACACAGGCAGCACCTTCAATTCTTTTGCGAAAGAGCTTAAGTTCATAAATAGTGGTGCACTTTGTGTTCCGTTTCAATGTACTATGCAGCGTCGTCAATTCTTTGGTCACACTATGCGGATACTCATCTGCCAATTCCTATCAGAAGCCTAGAAGGTTTGACCAACGTCCCGCCGCCCTCGCTATGTAAATTAAACTCAAAACGCAGCCGCTATGTGTGAATAGTAAGGACGTGTCAACACGCGGCTGCGGCGCCCGATCGAGTTCGTGAAAGGAATGCAGGACCGATATCTCAGGAGCGCTTTCGCAAATAGAGCAAGGAAATGGGTGAATCGTCATTCTGTGCAGTTGTGAGCATTAGTTTAGCTTATGCAGTGGTCTCGACTAAATCTTCACTGGGGTCTGGACAGAATACTCTAGTGGACTTCCTCGCTTCATGATTCTTCGAAGGAATTGCCAGTCTGCGGAGTAATAATGTTAATCATAACAATGTAATAATGACAACAAGCTCGTATATTGAAGCCAAAATGCTCTACATTGGGACCAAGAGTTTCCCTCCCTACGTGAATCCGTGCGGTCTGTTCACTTTATCACCCACAGAGTCCTGTCCTCAGCCGGGAATCGACAACGAAATCCTAGGTCAGGTCCTCCAATACCTGAAAGTCAACTGGACCCTGGTTCTTCTGGAACAGATGCCCTGGGGCGATTTCCCCTCTGAAGGCTCGGGGAACGCCAGTTACTTGTCAGGCACTGTACAATTGATCTCCAGCGGCGAGATCGACACTGGCTCCGCCACATGGTCCTATGGAGCCAATAAGGCCAGTTATCTAGACTTTGCTTATTTGTTAATCCCTCTGCGCTATGCCTTTGTGACAAGAAGAGGCAGGGACGACCTCCTGTCGAGCGCCATGGGAGTCCTGAAGGTCTTCAGCTTCCCAGTGGTAGGCACTTTGACGGCAGCCTTGACCATTCTGTGGCTCATACTCCTCCTGTCCAACGTCACTGAGACAGAGAGTGGAATAGTGGGAGCCCTGAGAAGGGCAAACACCCTGCTGGGTGGAGGCAGACTTCTGAAGCGGCGAAGGCGATGGTCGGCGGTGGAGGCTGGCTCGGTGGCAATCTTTGGCCTGTCGGTCAGCCTGTTCATGGGCCTCTTCCAGTGCGGCATCGTGGCCAAGCTGCTGGTCAAGCCCGCAGGTGGGATGCGTTCAGAATTTATGGCTGAGTTGGTGGCGTGGCCTAAGACGATCCATTGGCAAAGCCAGGCATTGCCAAGGCAAGACCTGACAAGGCTACATATTTATGATTTCTCACTCGCCTATTCATGATTGACAGGACTGATCATGATTTTGCACGACTATTCATGGTCATCACGAGTGAACGCCAAGCATGACTGTGAGTCACGCCGTGTCGCCTGGGAATCAGAATTTTATGTGCCTACCGTATGCTGCCAGAGAATCCAGTTCCCACGTTCATGAACAAGCGCAGTCGTCACTGGAGCTTCACAGTTGAGATACCAAAAGTTCTCTTCCTCCATTGCAGAAGTTGCCCCATTCACCGACCTGCCAAGCCTGGCGCAGGAGGTCCAGTCCAAACGGCTTCAGTTCGTCACAGAGGAGACTTCTTTGTGGTTCTACGATCAGATCTACACCTCCAATTTGAGCTCATTCGTCCGCCTGAGGGAGGCCGTTAGGGAGAATCCTATTCTGGAGCTGAGTTACGACGAGATTCTCCAGAGAGTGACCAATGATACGGGCTACGTCATGTGCGAGTTCGAGCTGTACGCCACCAGCATCGTGCAGCAGGGTGGGGGAGAGAATGGACATACAGTCGCGTCGTACACTACAATGCACGATCGACTAATGCAGATTGTAGATGGCATCCTGTTTCCCGACCACGGTTGAGAAGTGATTCCATCCCGCACATTCTTGGAGTAGACAGAAAGAGACTCAAAATTATTCAATTAATTAGATTTCTCGAATGCCTGCGTAGTTACGGTATGCCAGCAACCATCAAATTATCAATCATCTAAATAAAACCTCAAATTCAAACTCAGCAGAGCTCTAAACCGTTGGAAGTACACAAACACGAACGAATCAAGACATATGTAATAACAAGTAACAACTTTTGTATCGCATTGGTTTCAGGCGGCTGCTCACTACAGAAGCGTATTCTGGGTGACCTGCCCACGCAGTGGAGAAGCTGGCTCTTCCGCAAGGGCCACCCTCTGCTGCAGAGGTTTCGCCAGGGGATCATCGACAATCAGGTGCGTGTATGGAACCTCAGTTGTCACGACTTTCGATTTGATGATTTGATTTGATCTTATGAGCAGTCGTCCAATGCGTGATCGGAAGGGAAGGAGGGGGGGGGGGGGGGGGGGAGTGATACGCGGGCGGAAGCGCCCAGGGGTGCACCCCCCTGCCACACCTCGCCCTCCGCTTGAAAGCTACGAAAACCGCTGCATTCAGTCCCATATCCACATTTCCACGCGAGGGTCTATCGCAGTCCGTGTTCAGGACTTCATCCACTACGTGGAAGCGAAGTACGACCGTCTCGCGGCGTCTGGCTCGTCTTGCGGGGACGAGGGCAGCTCCAGCCAACGTCTGTCACGCTCACTCGAGCCCCTCTCGCCCATTCAGGTGCAAAATGGGTACAATCTGTTGCCAGAATTCTGGTCGCTTTGCGTCATTTTGCGTGGAATAATTTCGAAATAATTCCACTTGTAGTTGAGCGGCGCCTTCGCTCTCATCCTGGCCGGCTTCGCGCTTGGTAGCGCGCTTTTCGGAGTCGAAGCGTCGGGACTGTGGAGGAAGGGGCGACGAAAACTAAACAGTTTGTGTCCTGGACAGGCGCAGGACCACTGAAGAAGAGACGATAAATTCAGTTTACCATAGGTGCGCATTTGTGTAGAAAGGGCGCCTTCGCTTGGCTAAGTTGAGTGAACTATGTACGGAAGGTGTTCCACTGTATTGCTTTACTGTAGGACGACCACCTAAAACGTTGCTGATCTCGAGGAAAGTGCTGCTTGGCAATAAAGAATCCTCAAATCTATGCAACACTTACTACGGACTTACGCTCACGCAGCGCAGACCACTTAGCACTTACCGCTCATCGTCTGTTTGAATTCTCCGCGGCTACAGTACCCCACCAGCTGTCCCATCGACAGTACCCATCAGGAGATGTGTCCAACACAGTTCTTGTCGCCGGGTGAGCTTTTGCTGCCGCTCAAGAATTGCGTTTGGACAATCACCCAAGCGGGTCGTCAGACTGGTGGATTACTTCACAACTTCCGTTCGTTTCCGCCAACTCGGTGATAGTCTTCAAAGAATGAAAGAAGGAAAAGAATGAACTGAAACTACAGGCTGCGTGGCGGCCGACGGCCGGCGCGCTTTAAACGGGCTCGCGCCAAGAATTCGTTACGTCCATTTTCCAAGCGGGTACCGCCGCAAGGCGGGGCACGACAGGACTTGTTGTAGCGCAAGCTGTCGCCGCCGCCGCCGCCGCTTGCGGCTGCGCCCGCCAGAGGAGAATATGCAATCAGCTTTTTCTCGCCCACTGTGTATCCGCATGGGTATCTATCTATCCCCCGATAGGCTCACCCCTATACCTGTCTATCGACTGTCTATCCGCGCGCCGCTTGCCCGCCCGCCTGTCTCTTAATCGAACGGAGAGAGAGAGCAGTGTATGCGAATTGCTAAGGCGAACGAAGTTTGGTTTGGTGTGGGACCGCGCTGTGGTTTCGTGTGACCGGGAATGGAAGTACATTGGTAGTGCGCAGTTGGGAACTAGCTGTGAGAGAAATACGACTGAAGCATGTACACCAGCGCCTGAGAACGCGGCCGACTACTGCAACAGGACGCTTCGGATCGTTCACGTGCACAAAATGCTCACCGCAGCTCTGTGCAGCGTGCGAAACACCAGAGATGCATAAGCTAGTCTGTCATGACTTGCCGAAGAGAGTTAGAGACGCCTCAGGCATGAACAGGAGAGAGGAATAATACTGTGCCTAATGGAAGGCAGCCTGCCCTATACATATGTAGCGATTGCCCCACACTGTCGGCGGTCGAAAGTCTGTTCTTTTTTCGCTCGGCCTCAGCCGAGCGAACCCTATCAAGAGCTCGGCGTGCGTGCGTGCGTACGTACGTACGTACGTACGTACGTACGTGCGTGCGTGCGTACGTCACGCTCGCTTCGGGCTTAATAACTCGCTCGTCCGACGTCGTAGGATGGAGTTTGAGACATCGTCGGGTAGCCTGCGGACTCCTCTCGCCATCTGAGTATTCAAAACTGAAATAAGTTTTCAAACTCGCGCGCTACAGTACTCCAAAGTGGGGTCCATTTTAAGACAAAAGTTGACCGAAGCTAGTCAAATCGCATATCAAAGTGAAGCGCTCGAGCTCCTGAGCACGAATCCGACAACAAAAAGTTCCAAAAGTTTAAACAGAGAGCTACAGTAACCAAAACGCGTCGAAAACTGGAAACGACACGCTTGCTTCGGGCTTAATAACTCGCTTGTCTGACGTCGCTGGGTTGAGTTCGACACATCGACAGGTAGCCCTCGGACTACTCTCGCCATCTGAGTGTTCAAAACTGAAATAAATTTTCAAACTCGCGCGCTACAGTATCCCAAAGTGGGGCCCATTTTAAGACAAAAGTTGACCGAAGCTAGTCAAATCGCATATCAACGTAAAGCGCTCGAGCTCCAGAGCACGAATCCGACAACAAAAGGTTTCAAAAGTTTAAACAGAGAGCTACAGTAACCAAAACGCGTCGAAAACTGAAAAGGACACGCTTGCTTCGGGCTTAATAACTCGCTTGTCTGACGTCGCAGGGTTGAGTTCGACACATCGACGGGTAGCCCTCGGACTACTCTCGCGAACTGTGACGTCGAAATAATAACAAGTTTTAAAAATTGCGCGCTACAGTATCCCGAAGTAATGTCCGCGAAAAGTCAAAACTTCATCGAATTTAGTCGAATCGCATATCAAAATGAACCGCTCGACCTCCTGAGCAAGAATCCGACAACAAAAAGTTTCAAAAGGTCAATGAGAGGGCTACAGTAACCAAAACGCGATGAAAACTGCCGACTTTGGTTTGTTATATCTTGGCACTCGTGCTTTGCAGAGGAGCGATCTTGACATCGCTGAAGAGCTCACTGCAAGCCAGCATCAAATCATGCTCACAATTAACCTGTAGTTTTGCGTTAGATTCCAGTGTTTTTTTAAATTTAGTCTGAAAAGATGATTTTCTTGGTGTAAAGAATTAAACCCGAGCGATACCAATGTTGCGTAGCAAGACCACTCCAAAAAGTGTAGTCGCGAGGAGAGTGAAAGACGCTGCACGAAACCGGAAAGGGCCTTGCTACAATCTCAGTAAAACGTCAAAGTTCAAAATCACTCCGCTTTTTAAAAGAGACTTGTTCGTAGTCACAGAGCGTATTTGTTGAAGAGGTACTACTGCTCCTGGAGTATGGCGTGGACCAGAAACACGAAGCCGACCACGCAGAGCAGAAAGGCCGTCGGGAAGAGAACTCTGGACAGCCGATCGATAACCTGGCCCTGTGGCGCCTCCTGTCGGCCGTCTTGGGGTCAGAGGTAGCGAATTCGATCTGGAAGGGCTCAGACTTGGAAAGAGAGAGAGAAAGAGAGTGCACCGATCTTGATGCTGATGCTGAATGTAGTTTGTCCCACGTTCTCATCGTTGGGCCCGGTGGTGGGTACGTTGACCAGCAGCGGCGAATGCGTCGATTAGGCTGGCCCGCTCGCCATCCATTGTAGTGGAGCTCTGAAACAACTTGGCGCCAACTAATAAGATAGGTCTGCAGCGAGTATTCATAATGGGCGCTTGCTGTACCATACACGCTGGCTTATACGTAGTTTGTGCCAGGGCGTGTGCGTGTGACGTAGGCATCATTCGCCCATGAACTTCATCTCACATGACACTCTAACAATCACACTCACTTCTCAGCTTCCTGCTTCAGCTGTTCCTCTCGCTGTGACAGCAGACTGTAGACCGTGACGAACTCGAGGATGGCGCCAAAGATGAAGACCATGCAGCCCACCATCCAGACGTCCACCACGCGCATAGTGGACACCTGGGATGCGCAATTACTATTTGACGCACCGCACCTCGCAAACACCCTGGTGAAGCACCAATACACGCACCGAAATACCTGGGAACTGAGCTTGTGGGCGTTCATCTGCGTCATTATCGTGAGCAGCGCCGCGACCAGAAGAGTGACACGGGCCGGCGCCACCGTCGGATGAATCCAGAAGCCGATCCTGGTGGAGCAATCAGGTGCCTTATTTTGACGCCAATTTTGCAGCCTCTCACGAAGAGACAAAGACCACGCAGGCTGGCAGAATGAAGCTTGTAAAAAGCTGCCGAATGTAGATGCGTTTCAAGTGGAAAACCACAGCCACGCAGCTCCAAGTTCCTGGGTGAGGGAAGGACATTGCGATGAACAGAAATAGGCAATGTCTGCTGCATACTGCCAGTGTAGAGTAGGTCGCAGTCTTTCGGACTTTTGGCCGCGCTGCAGAAGTAGTCGCACGACACATTCTTGGCGTAAATGTTCTCTATTGTGTTATCGGGAAGCTGGATGTCGTCTGCGTAGGTTATGCCGCCTGTCTTGCTTGGGTCGGAGTTGTCCAAGTCCATCCATTCCAGCAGCATATCACTTTTGTCGTACGCGTCTGAACGGTGTGCGCTTTTATGCGATGCACGGTGTCTGGTGCGTGTTGCACACGGTGCGTGGATTACGTATTACTGTGATTACTATTGAGAATGAACAAATTGTGAAGTTCGACGCGGGTGACGAGACAAGACACGCTAATCGAACGCGTCAAATCTGTGGGCGTAAATTCAGTCGCAAAGGTCAAATTGTGAATCACTATTGTCGACATAGGTACAACAGTATCCAATTTGGTAAGTATCAACTCACTCACAGCTCATGAAGGTCAAGGGGCACAACTGCTGATCGAATGGGTGCATGCGCAGCATCATCTTGCAGGAGACGGAGATGGCCACTCTGGAAGGTGGTGATCGATTCCCCCCCCCCGGCTTAGAAAATACCGTACCTGTAGGCTATAGCTTATTACTAATCGACGCACCGCCGCTCGAAGCGCCGAGTGTCGATTTGCAGGGACATTTGCGGAATGGACATTTCGTGGTCGGCGATCTTGTACAACTCTTTCGCCTCCAACACAAAGGTGTTCGGCACTTGAATTACCGTAAATCCTCCAATAAGCGCCCTGGGCGCTTATTTTTTCAACTTACCTCTAGGAGGGGTGCTTATTGGAGACGGAGGCGGCGCCTATTCGAGGGGGGGGCGCTTATTGGAGGATTTACGGTATGCTTAGTGTCAAATCAAAATTGTTCTTATACTCAAAAATTCTTATTTATGACAGTTCCCCGAAGTTCGACACGTATGTACCCAAATTTTCTTGAGGATGTCAGCACTGGCCAGAAGCAGGCTCCCATTGGCGAGATCAACCAAGCGGCGGTCGCTCCACTCGAGAGTCAAGTAGAAATCGACGGAAAAATCCTCAAGATTTCCAACAGTGTAAAAATACTGCACGTCCAAATTGTACTGCACCAAGGCGAATATTGAAGCGGGCATTGCGGACTACTGATCTGTAGCTTACGGTTACTAGGTACTAGGTCCCATCGCGAAAACGATATGGTATCGACGGAGTAGCAGCTCAGCCAGGCCAGCCGAGTACTGTATCGACCACTTGTAACTTTGTAAGTACAGTACAGTGGCATCGTTCCAACTTCTCATTTACATTAGATGTCGAATACTACTGTATCACACAGTGCGTTGATACGCGAGCTCTTACCATAGTCTTGGGCTCTATAGCCCTACTTTGATTTTGGTTGCCCCCCCCCCCCTGAAAGATGAATGGTCTGGGTCTTGCAAAGTCTGGCTGTTCTGGCGTGTGCCACAAGAAGAGTCTATAACGCAGCACACCTGAGAAGTGGGCTGGCGGGTGATACTTGTTGTAAGTCCTTGGATCGTCGAGATGCTTTCCGATTGACTCCTCCGTCAGTATCCCCTTCTGAGCCAGGATTGGCGCTAGTACCTAGTAGGCCAAGCGCCGCCAGAGGAGCAAGGAAAGACGGCATTTGTAATGAGTGTGGTGATAGCGAGTGCTGAGGTTCGTGAAGTTATGTCAGCAAGTTGCGTTTGTCCGCCGCTGAGCCCGTTGGGAGCGCGCTAAAAGGTTTGTATATGGCCCACAATCGATTGTTCGGCAGGGTCCCCTTCTGACGATTTGGAGACAGCTGCTACGTGCCTCTACGCCACGTATTGAAAATGTATTCCTGCTTGAAGCGGGACTCGGTGACCACGGCACACTGCGCATTGATCGTACACGTCGAGAGATGAGGACTCTGACCAGACCACATAATCGTCTCTTATCGAACGAGAAGACGTTTCCTTATCGAACTGGGGGGGGGGGGGGTAGCAGTGTGTGTGAAGTGCTGTAAATCTGCAAAAGTTTGGACATGAAAAAATTCGGACAAGTGTCCGAATAGTCCGATTTTACGCGCATTACATTGGGCTTTCGCTGTTCGAGCTATTTCCGATTTGCAGTACTCCGACGGGCGAGGTTCGGTTTGGTGTGGGACCGTGCCGTGCTTTTCGTGCGACCGGGAATAAAGTAGAGTGTAGTTCAAAGTTGGGAACGAGCTGTGAGCCTGTGAGCCTGCGGTTGAGTGCTCGCCGCGCTTCTCGCCAACGTATCAAACAGCGTGCAATGCAAGCGAAGCAGTATGCGAAACGGCACGCAGCACGCACGAGTACCCAATCCAGAGACATAGTCCGATCTGTCATGACTTGCGCAAAGAGAGACGATTTACCTACATATAATAGACATCGGCAATCCAAAACCTGTAATACAATGCGACCACGTGGCAGACGACATCAGTCCATACAGCAGTCTTGTCTGTGTGTGCGTGCGTGCGTGCGTGCGTGCGTGCGTGCCTGCGTGCGTGCGTGTGCGCGTGCGTGCGTGCGCGCGCGCGCTGCGTGCGTGCGTGCGTGCGTGCGTGCGTGCGTGCGTGCGTGCGTGCGTGCGTGCGTGCGTGCGTGCGTGCGTGCGTGCGTGCGTGCGTGCGTGCGTGAGTGCGTGCGTGGGTGCGTGCGTGGGTGTGTGTGTGTGTGTGTGTGGGGGGGGGGGGGGGGGGGGGGGGTGGCGATCACAGAGCGTACTTATTGAAAAGGTACTTCTGCTCATGGGGCATGGCGTGGACCAAGAACACGAAGCCCACAACGCAGACCAGAAAGGTCGTCGGGAAGAGAACCCGTGACAGCCGATCGATAATTCTAGCCCTGTGGCGCCTCCTGCCGGCTGTCTTATCGATCTGGAAGAGGGTCCATCGTCATTTGGAATGAGAGAAGACAGTGTAGTAATCTTGATTAGGTCATTCCTTCCGCCTACGTTCTCATCGGCGGCGTTGACCAGCAGCGGCCCGTCGGTTGGCTTGGCAGGCCCGCTCGCCACCCAGTGGCGCGGGCCGCTACAAAAGGGCACAAACTAAAAGTAGTCCCTTGCCGCCGCTATGTGCCAATCTTGCAGCTCACGGTAGCACTTCCGCTTTGAGGTACAAGAAAGCGCCATAAGGTAACGGTAATATAGCATTTCATCGTGTAACAGGTATCTTGGCCGCTTGCCCACTACTTATGACAACCACACCCACTTCTCCATTTCCTGCTTCGGCCCCTCTTCCTCTCGCTGTGACTGTAGATTATAGACCGTGACGAACTCCAGGATGGCTCCGAAGACGAACACCATGCAGCCCACCATCCAAACGTCCACCACGCGCATTGTGGACACCTGAAAAAAGCAATTGCTAATTCACGCACTACTCGTCATATAGCATATGCCAAGTACCAGTCCACGTGCCTACCACACGCTCTCCCACAATGTACCTGGGAACTGAGCTTGTGGGCGTTCATTTGTGTCATTATCGTGAGCAGCGTCGTGACCAGAAGAGTGACACGGGCCGGTACGGCAGTCGGATGAATCCAGAAGCCGACCCTAGTGGAACGGCGGCGTTGGCGTTTTACTTTTATAACTCTGCGCCAAGTGTCGCTCACCAAGAGACGAACACCACGCAGGCAGGCAAGATGAAGCTGGTGAACAATTGCCGAAAGTAGATGCGTCTCAAGTGGAAAATTACTGCAACGCAGCTCCAAGTTCCTGAATGAGTGACGGACAATCGGACATTGACACAAATTCACTTAGGCATTTAGGCAATGCCTCTGGTCGCTCACGGCCAGTGTAGAGCAGCTCGCAGTCTTTCGGACTTTTGGCCGCGCTGCAGAAGTAGTCGCACGACACGTTCTTGGCGTAGATATTCTCGATTGTGTTGTCGGGAAGCTGGATGTCGTCTGCGTAGGTTATGCCGTCTGCCCTGTTTGGATTTGAGTTGTCCAAGTCCATCCACTCCAACACTATGTCGCTCTTGTCGTACGCGTCTAAACGGCGTGCGCCTTTTATGTGCGCTTTGCTGTGTTGCCTGGTGTGTGCTACGCGCGGTGCGTAGATTACGAATTGCTGAAACGTGCGTGCTGTTCGCCGTAACACGCAAACCGAATGCTTTCAAAATTCAAATCTGTGAATTCGCTTACAAAGTCGGATTTTGCTGACTACGATTGTGTATGACCAACGTAGTATCAAAACAAAACTCAAAACGTATGTATCGGCTCACTCACAGCTCATGATGGTCAGGGGGCACAACTGCTGATCGAAGGGGTACATGCGCAACATCATGTTGCAGGAGACGGAGATGGCAACCCTAAGAAGGCGATCGACTTCCCCTCGTCCGACGGAATACCGTGCATGCATTCATGGCTAATTACTAAAACTCGCACCGGCGCTCGAAGCGCACCGTTCCCCCAGTGTCGATTTGCAGGGACATTTGCGGAATGGACATTTCGTGGTCGGCGATCTTGTGCATCTCTTTCGCCTGCACCACGAATATGTCCGGTACCTGAGGTGGAGATTTATGTTCTGTTTCAATCTTGTGATCTACAATCGTTATTTCTGACAGATTCCTAGATATTCAGCAGCAGCACGTACCCAAACTTTCTTGAGAATGTCAGCGCTGGCCAGAAGCAGAGTTCCATTGGCAAGATCTCTCAGGCGGCGGTCGCTCCACTCGAGAGTCAAGTAGAAATCGACGGAAAAGTCCTCAAGCGTAATGATACTGCCCGTCCAAATTGTACTGCACCAAATCGAAGATTGAAGCTAGTACCTCATCGCCCTCATGCCAAAAGGGCCTACATAAGTTCCATTTTGGTCGAATTGGGGTTATTGGTACCCAAAGGCTTATGTGATTTTGGCGCTTCTTTCCACAAAGTCCTAAGTGCGCGCTGACTACTGGTAGGGAGATACACGCCTTGAAATGTCTGAAAAACCAACAATGGCCTATGTGCGAAGCGTTTTATTGGCTACGAGGGTCTATGTGCTTAAGAATACTGATCACAAAGGCCTAAATAGCCAAATTTGGTACAAAGGCCATGTGACAGAGGTGGCTGCATAAAACGGAGAGTTAGAACACAATACAAGCTATCCATGTCTCCTCTGGAGGAATACTGTAGCTTTTATGGGGCTATGGGTGCATAACAAATTAAATGCGCTTAGTGCATCGTGAAAAGAGGTATGGTAATCTGAAATCTTCTTTTGGTCATATCTCAAAATTGAAAAAAATGTGACATAGGCCCTTTTGGTTTGAGGGCGACGACCTATTGCCCACTGCTATTCGGCGTTGTACTGTATTTCTTCAATCCAGAAGGCAATTACCATACCTAGATATCGACGGTTGTGGGGATTAGCGCAGCGTCTTCAACCCAGTGCAATGATATCTTTCCCAGCTTCTTCCCTACAGTCCTTGCGAACATAATAATAACAATGTACACAAGCTCTCACCATAGTCTTGGGCTCTATGGTGGTCATCGTGTAGATGTAGAGTCCCACCTTGATTCTGGTCGCCTCTCCTTAAAGATGAAGCGCGGAGGTCAAACTTCCGTCGGCGCGCAGCACAGTTTGCACTTTTGCATAGTTTGTCTGTGCGCGTGTGCGTGTCACAAGGAGAGTAGTACTGCACAGACCTGAGAAGTGGGCAGGAGGGTGGTACTTGTTGTAAGTCGTCGGATCGTCGAGATGTTTTGCGACCGCCTCCTCAGTTAGTATCCCCTTCTGAGCCAGGCTTGGCACCAGTAGTAGGCCGAGCGCTGTTAGAGGCGCCAGGAGCGGCGTCATTTCTATTTGGATTTTGGTGCTGCAGAGTGTGTGATGCCGAGTGCTGAGGTACACTTGAAGTTGCGTTGGAAGTTGTGTTTGCCCGCTGTGTGCCCGCAGACGGGTAGTGGTCGTATGGCCAACAATCGATTGTTCGCAAGGCTCCCCGTCTGACGAAATGGAGCCAGCTGTTACTTCCCCCTTTTGTTGGAATGACGAATAGGAATCGAATTCTTCCTGTTGGAAGCGGAACACGACACACTGCCCATTGGATCACACATTACACTCTGAGTGATGCAGAATCTGACCCGACTTCAGCAGACAGTTTACAGTGAATACAGGCAGGAATATTATAGAATGGAATACGTGATGCAGCAGGCAGAAACACCACCATGAGCTACATTATTTCTCGACGTAGTTCGCTCGCACACAACGATCGCAGACGACGACGGCTAACAAACCACGTTTCTTCACCTTTTGACACCTGCGCGCTGCTGTTCCAGTTCAAGATCGAATTCTCAAGTTTGAAACTGTGGCATCCAACCCCGATTCTAAAACGCTATAGACGATTATTTGTGGGTTCGTCATGAGCTTCCGCTTGCGGTGTTTAGATCACGGATTACTGTATTGCTGGCGCATCGCCAACGCCACTCTTACTACGTGTCGTGTCTCCCGTTGTGTTGTTTGTTGTGGCAATAAGCCCCGGATCTAATCAAAACCCGGGCAATGGACCCGGACGACCTTTCTCCATCGAATGTTACTGCGGATAAGGTCTGGATTCCGACCGGCGCCGAGAATAAGCGCCGCTCGTCTTTCGGCGGCGGCGCTTCCGAAAGCGACGAATCCTTGTCTCCCTCTGGGCGCAAGTCGCTGCGGGTGTCCACCTCAGCGGGGGGTGCAGAGGACCCCCCGCAGCAACAGAATAGCCCCCTCGAGAACTCCGACTCCCCAGCGAGCTCCATCCAATCGCCGCCGACGCCGCTGCAGCCGCCATTCGGAAACGCGGTAGCTACCGGCTCGGAATCGGCCGATTCTGTAAAAAGTCACGATTTGCCTCGGGCGCTTTTGGAGAAGGGCTGGCGCAAATTCTGGTCCAAGAGGGAACGGAGGAGCTACTATTTCAACAAGTTGACCCGGCAAAATTCGTGGGAATTGCCCCAGATCGGAACCGGCGACGCGAGGCAGAGAACCCAGTCGGTGGGTGGGGAGCCGGCGGCGACCCAGCAGGCGCCCCAGAGCGCGCGGAAATTCGTGGCGAGGTGCTGATTTTTTTATAGAAATTGTTGCAATTGTTTAGTCAACAGTCTGTTTCTTCTGTAAGCAGTCGCGGAACGAATTTGATGGAAGTGAAAGTCAGTCAGTAACAACATTCCTCCCTTCCATGTAACGTGTCGTTTCTAGCACTAGAACTGCCACCCCAAGCTTCCTTTGCAGTGTTGGTTTTGTTATGCAGGGGCTCCTGCACGGCGCACGCATGACTTGCGAATGTTTTGTTGAACAAAGTGTCAGCCGCCAGTAGAACGAAGTTTGTTGGGGGGGGGGGGGGGGGTGCGAATGCATTTTATCTTGGCGACAAACCCCCCAAGCCAAACCCCATTCAGCAAAGAGTGGAACGTGCTGGTTCCCTCGGGCAACGTCCGGGTGGGGGTGCCGGGGGGAGGGGGAGGTGGTGGCAGTAGTAGTCCCCCTCCCCCGTTCTTACCCTGCCACCCGCAGGCGGAGGAGCAACGGTTCTCGGCTCTACTGAAGCTCAGAGTGTTGTTCAGGACGCTGTGCGGAGAGAGACTGGGTGGGTTAGGTGAAAGAGCATACAGGGGGGGGGGATAAGTACACCCCCCCTCCCCACCCACTAGCCAAGTCGAAATGCCTCTAGAAATTCGGAAACTTCCCATGACAGAAACTTCGCCCGCGGCGCTGTGGTTCTACCATTCCTTACTAAATTGTGGCGGTTCTTTTACACTTTTTGATTTTTTGTTGACAGTGGTACTTGTTTGGTGAATTTGCCCCCCCCCCCCTTCGCGTTTATGACGTCCGCCCCACACCAACCTCCCTCCTCCTCCCCCCCTCCTCGAGGGCGTCTCCTCCTCCTCCCCCCCCCCCCCCCCCCTCGCCCCTCGTGTACCCTCTGCAGTTCCATATCCAGCCACACATTCCACTACATATCACTTCATCCAACACTTGCATCTTTTATCAGGCGTGGACTACCAGTCGGACGCGATCAATCGCTGGCTGCTCTCGGCCTCTGCAGCCCTGGACGACTCGTTGGACCCCTGGGGAGAGGACCCTTTGGACCTACTGATCCCCGGGGCCCCCGCGCCCAGCCCCCTGCACGAGGCCCTCAGGAGGTGAAGCGTTGGAGGGGAGCTCCCCCCCCCCCCCTTGTCGCGTCGTCGAGCTACCCGAAGGACATTCATAGGTTCCTACCAGATTTGGTCCGGGGGGGGGGGTCAATTTAGGGTTGCAGAGGGGGGGGGGGGTGGGTCGTCCTGATCCTGATTCAGTTTCAGGACCGCCATCCAAAAAGGGTAGGGGGGTCTCCTACTGCACGAATTTTTTTTTGCATTTATTTGCTTCAACAAGCTGTTTTAAAAAAGTTGAGTTGTTTTATTAATACAGAGTGGTTTGTGAGTGTTTTAAAGTGGAAGAGTAAAAGAGTGGATACTTTTGTAAAGTATTTCGAAGCATTTCCGATATGACGCGCGCCCGCCCGGAGTCCACTATTCATGCGCTACTTCTGACACGCTCCTTTCTGAGGGATTCTTGCAGGGCAACATTGGGATCGCCCGGGATTAATTTTTTGAGCAAGACACACTCATTTCTGAGTGGTTGTTGCAAGGCAACATTGGGATCGCCCGGGATTAATTTTTTTAGCAGACAAAATTGTTTGTAAAGCAAGAGTTAAAAAAACAAAAGTATTTCTTTAGGAATGAGTGTTCAACAACTGCCACAACGTAAGGTTTCAAACGGTAAAACGAATGCCGCTCTACAACGCAAGACGAGCGAGTTAGAGTCCTTATAGTGCTCAAAACGTAGCGAATGTCGATTTCCATAGTGCGTATTTTACTAATTGGAAAGGTTTATGCAGTCGCATGAAAGAGCACGTTGAGACCTTTTTAATGACGTGTCGATTGTCGCTCTACGACATAAGACGGGCGGGTTGGAGCCGTCTTACGTTTTGGCTCTTCGGATTACTGTAACACGCGTAATTCAAGTTTTTGAGTCGCAACTCCTCTTAGCGCATTATCAGTGAGTCGAGACCTACCGAATGAACCCAAGATCGTATCTCTTCTCTACGACGTTCCTACGAAAATTTTAATTTCCTCAGTACGTGATTTACCAATTGAATTAAAAATTTATCGTGTCATGAAAGAGCACGTCGCGACCTTTTAAGCGAGCTATCGCACGCCTCTCTACGACGTAAGACGAGCGAGTTAGTGCCGCTTTGCTGTTTGAACCTTTGAGATGCTGTAGCTCGCGAAATTCAAACTTTTGATTCTCGACTTCTCTTAACGGAAGTATCAGCGTGCCGAAACCTATTCAACAAACTCAAGATCGTCTCTCTGCGACGGAAGACGAGCGAGTTAGAAAAGTATTGCGTCTTGAACCCTTGGGTTACTGTAGCTCGCGATATTCAAACCTTTGAGTTACGGCCAATCGAAGAACAAATGATCAGTGAGTCGAGAGCTATCCAACAAACTCAAAATCGCCACTCTACGACGTGCGCTGAGCGAGTTAGAGCGATTTCTGTGTTAAAAACGCGAGAATGTCGCTTTTCGCGGTGCGTGTTTGCGTAATTAAGAAAATTCTTAATGCCAAGTGAAAGAGCATGGCGAGACCTTTTAGTTCACCTATCGCACGTCGCTCTAAGACGTAAGACGAGCGTGTTAGAGCCGTTTTGCGTTTTGGACTATCGGATTACTGTAGCGCGCGCAATTCAAACTTTTGAATATCGAAGTCTCTTAGCGGAATGATCAGTGTGCGGAAACCTATCTAATGAGCTCAAGATCGTCTCTCTACAACGGAAGACGACCGAGTTAGATAAGCTTTGCGTTTGAAACCTTTGGATTACTGTAGCTCGCGAAATTCCAACTTTTGAGTTTCGACCAATAGAAGAACAAATGATCAGCGAGTCGAGAGCTATCCAACCAACTCAAGATCGTCTCTCTACGACGCACGCTGAGCAAGTTAGAGCGATTTATGCGTTAGAAACTTTTCGTGTTGCGTGTTTGCGTAATTAAGAAAATTTTTAATGCCAAACGAAAGAGCACGTCGAGACCTTTTAGTTGAGCTATCGCACGCCGCTCTACGACGTAAGACGAGCGAGTAATAGCCGTTTTCAGTTTGAACCTTCGGGTTACTGCAGCGCGCGCAATTCAAACTTTTGAATTTCGAAGTCTCTTAGCGACATTACCAGTAAGTCGAGACCTTTCCGTAGAGGCCAAGATCGCCTTCCTACGACTTTCCAACGCCGAGATCTGAGAGCGTAACGAACGGACGCACGGACGAACGCACGCACGAAAAGCTCTCGTAGGGGTTCGCCCGGCTGAGGCCGGGCGAAAAAAGTGCAGGAAAACGCCTATTTTACTCATAAAACACTACAAACATCCTATATACTAAGCGGCATAGAGTCTGTTTGTTTGTTTGTTTGTTTGTTTGTCAACACGATAACTCTTGACACAGTTAACGGATCCTGGAGATCTATAGCTCAAAAGGACCACCTCTGTCTGGAATAGTGCATCTCCTATTGTGGACTTTGGCTGATTACTAAATTCCACAAAAATCACGAAAATATCGACTGCACGGCACATTCTGAGCTCTCAGGAGTGGCTGCAAGTCACTATCGAGCAGATTTCGGGCTATTGCATCACCATTCACTACAGAGTTGTCACTGCGAGACTCCGAGGTGTATTTGGAGGCACAAGAGCAGGTGCAATGGTAAATGCAGGCACTGGCAGGGGCACAGTGTCAAGTGACTTTAGATCTATCTGAAATGTCTTACGGGCTAAACTCAATTGTCAACGGGCTAACTGCAAGTGTCTATTGTGTATTGACAGGCACGGGAGCTGGTGCGATCCTAAACGTAGGCACTGGCAGGGGCACTGTGTCAAATGACTTGAGATCTATCTGAAATGTCCTACGGGCTAAACCCAATTGGCACCGGGCTAATTTCAAGTGTCTATTGTGTATTGACAGGCACGGGAGCTGGTGCGACCCTAAATGTAGGGACTGGCAAGGTCACAGTCAAATGGCTTGAGATCCAACTGTAATGTCCTGCGGTGCGCTGAATTCGACAATTCTGTTATCTCCTTGCCACTTTAGTGGGCATTTTGCGCTATTGTGTCACCTTTCACTGCTGAGTTGTCGCTGTGGGACTCTGAGGTGTATTTAGAGGCAAGGGAGCAGGTGCGATGGTAAATGCAGGCCCTGGCAAGGGCACATTGTCAACCGACCTTAGATCAATCTGAAAACACCTATGGGCTAAATGCAAACATCTATGTGTTAAACTTTGTGTATTCTGGGGCATGGGACCCGGTGCATCCCTAAACGCAGGCACTGGCAAGGGCATAGTGTCAAGTGACTTGAGCTCTATCTGAAATGGCCAATGGACTGTTGTGAGCAGTGGCTGTGCACCATGGGTCGATACATGTTGTGAGCAGTGGCTCACTGTGCACAACTCAATAGGCTTTAGACTATAGAGAATCACCTACGGGCTAAAGGCTCTAGTCTACATTACTAAGCTAGCTAGGTGTAGTGTCCGTCCGTCCGTCCGAAACACCTAGCACTTCGCCACGCGACGCTTCAGCACGCGCTTGCCTCGCTAGCACTTCGCCACGCCAAGCTTCAGCACGCACGCGCTAGGAAGCCAGCAGGACGCCAGCGGCGTCCCGCAGAGAAGCTCGCTCATTTCGATCGATCGGCCGCAGAGAATCAATCGCTGCACGGCCAGCGTCGTCTGTTGCTGCCTGCCTTCAACGCAGGCTTTGCCTGAGCAGTACGGCAATGTACGGTAGCAGAGCCGTGCAAAAGCGAACAGTGCGGCAGTGCGCGGTACAGCAAAGAACCTTGCAATGTGCAATTCAACAGAGCCAAACAGTACGACAATGCTCGCGCAGGCAATTCAAGCCGCTTCAGCGACTGTTTCGCTTGCAACAGGACAGATCTTGCAACAGGACAATCGGCCCAAGCTCTAGCATTTGTTTTGCGCGCCGCTTTGTACCCCATAACCAAGCACTAAAAAAAGAGGACCAAAGATTTTGGAAGATGGCCCTACCATCGGCGAAGCACAAATGATGGCCCTATAACACGCCAGTGAAATTGGGAGACTATAAGGGCCATGGTGAGAGTAAAATGGAAGAATCGATAGGCAATCATTCGCTCGTAATTCCCGCCGGCCAACACACAGAATGAAGATGTGCATCATCGGTGGAGTAGTACGAAATTTGCATCATCGGTGGTGTAGTACGAAATTAATCAACATGTTCAGCCAATTGTTGTTCTCCACGTCAACCATCTTCTGGGAGGCCAAGATGTGGGGTGTCTGTCAACGCATGTTGTAGCAGTTGTGAAATTGGCAGTGATGAATGACTAGTTGAAACCAGTCCTAGTGAATTGTAGGTGAGGAGACAGGTGAGCGGAAGCCCTTGGCAGTGGCCTCAACAATGAGCAGGAAGGCGGAGGTGCACCGCTGGACAAACTTGAAGTAATCCTTGATCGGGGCAGCCAGGGGACTGCAACATGGTCAACATGGAGAAAGAGTAGTATCTTTGACAGACAAGAAAGCGGAATATTGTACCTAACAAGGCAGGCGAAGTCGTGAAAGTCCTCAAACGCATCGAAACAGTCGTTGACATACTCAGCAGTATAGTCGTGCATCTGGTTGATGGTTTCTAACGGGAAGAAGGGTAGAAGGAGGCAGCTGTAAAGTTATGAACTAGGGATGTAGTAGGTATGTACTATGTAATGGTGTTGGCTCACTGATTGTCTAACCGGTGTGAATGATTCTAAAACCACACACTTCTGTCAAGTGTGCAGCATTTTTCTGCACTACAACGCTCAGGGTGACAACACTCTTTCGTGTATGGAGTTGTGGCACACTGAGGGTTCTGTTTCCAAGTACTTGTAACTTTCTATTTCTTTTCTGTGTTTCGTTCGCTGCTCCTCTTTGATGTGTGAACGAAATCTGCCGAGGTTTATTAACACACGGTGTTACACATACACTCACACATACACACAAACTGTGCACATTACCAAGTTTGATGCCCAAAGGTTTGATCCTCTTTCTAGTGGTGAAATTGATTGCCTATCATTTTCTTCGGCCGATTGATTGCCTATCTTGTTTGGACATCGAACTTTCTATCGAATGATGGAGCATCATTTTTTTTCGTGAGTTATAGGGGCATCTTAAAAACCTTGGGTCTGTCAGACCCAAGTGCCCGGTTATGGGGTACGGCGCGTTCGCGAGGCAGTCAGCGCCATTAGCTTGCAACAGGACAGACTTTCTGCAACAGGACGCTGCAACAGTACAGACGTTGCAACAAGATAGCAGCCCCAAGCGAACCAGCGCCGGTGGCTCGCAACAGGACAAACCTTTGCAACAGGACACATCTTGCAACAGGACAGATCGTGCAACAGGACAGACCTTGCAACAGGACAGATTTTGCAACTGAACAAATCTTGCAACAGGACAAATCTTGCAACAGAACAGATTTTGCAACAGGACAGATTTTGCAACAGGACAGATTTTGCAACAGGACAGATTTTGCAACAGGACAGACCTTGCAACAGGACAGATTTTGCAACAGGACAGACCTTGCAACAGGA
>JASAMZ010005515.1:0-12041 GCA_030248115.1 Linhomoeus sp. GSCO2_2 | reverse complement strand
GGTACAATGCCACATGGAAGGAAGCCGCCGGCACTTCTCTACCGGTCATTCCCGCTTCTACCACCCATCGCCCCCTCTCGCAGCGCCGTTGTTGTTGTTCGCGCGCGGGTGCTCGTTGGTTCTTCTAGGCTACTTACACGTGAAAGTGTGGCGCGTCGCCAGCGGCTTGGCTCGGTGATCTGTTTTGCTTTTTGGCACTCCTCCCCTCCAAAAGGGAGGAGTGCTATAGTGATGGTGCGGATTCTGTGTAAATTCAAACGCTCATAAGTCGGGCTAGAGACGGCCGATCGGGGCGAATTTTTTTTTATTCGATAGGTCTCGGGATGGCGCAGGGTGGATCGAAAGTCTCGACTTCCGTCTGGGACCCGATTTTTGGCAAGTTGCCAAAAACCCGGTTTTTCGGCCTCCGATGAACTTTGGACGCTTAGAATAGTGTTCTGGTAGATCGGAGCGAGACGAGCTTTGGGTCGAATATGTAAAAGACATTGGGCTACCCGAATCGCGTGGTTTCGTCGGACTGGGTCCGGTCTTGCCCGGGCCGGGTAGCAAAAACCCGGTTTTTCGACCCAAAAATAGGGTTCGCGGCCCCCGCTGTAAGTGTTTTATTTTTAAAGGAGAAGTTCTAGTTTATTGAGAACTGGCATATCTCAGATAGTCAATGCGCGCACCGCATTGTTGAATCCGGGCAGATGTACCCCGGGCTGGGAAATATTACCCAAAGTTGGGTCCCGGAGTTCCGGGCAAAACTTCGGGCCGGCGTAACTATTGATAGGGTGTTCATATCGAGATGGGGCAAACACCATTCGATAGAGCTCGGCGAGCTCTATAAATGTGTAGTAGGTCACTTCTTTCGGAGAGGCCGAATTTTGTGTGAAAATCGAAAAAATCGATTTTTCAGTCCAAATTCAAAAGTGGTGCCTTTCCCATTTTTGACTGCGCGGATCGATTCTGACGATATTAACAGGGTTTGTGAGGCTTACAAGTATCTTCATAGGTTTTGAATTTCATGTTTCGGCGGGGGCAATTTTTTGGTGAAATTCACATTTTTCCTACAAATTTTCGGTATTTCGGTGTAAAGTGGGGTCAGTCGAGATATTTTGGTGTCAATTGGACTTTCACGTGATAGAGCATCAAAAGATACGTTGTTTTTGTTATAAGCACTTTTTTCGTCCGACGCGTATTTTGGCGGGAAATTTGAATTCAAAATTTTGGCTGTCGGATTTGTCTGGGGCACCTGCTGTGTAAGTACTCGATTCCGGCTTTCCGGGGACGCTGATCACGAATTTGACGTTGTCCTTTCGCTTTGAAATGTGTGGGACCATTTTTGAAGAATTCGCTTGCCACCATATGTGCCCTCAAGTGGAAAACCTGGTTGTGTCAGTTCAGCTGAAGCTAGGTGTGTTGTATGTTAAATGTGGGGTATTGGAGAGTCACAATTCCGAATTTGCTATTAATTTTCGATCAGAATGGCCCGTAAGCCTCACTGACATGTCTCGTTGATCAATGGGAAGCATGATTCAACTCCCAAAATTCTTCTGAAAGAGGGGAGGAGTGCCCCGAGGGGCTCTGCCCCCGTCTACTAATCTTGTTTGCTTCCATTCTAGTTCCCAAGCGTTCTTCCAGAGTCCGACGTTGGCTTCCATCGCTGTGTGTTGCCGTGGGGCGGAGGATTATAGTTTTCTACCGGAATCGCACCCGCTGTGTTCGAGATTCGCTTACTAACAAACAGTACAGGGCGCTCGGCACAAGCGGGCCGCAAGATGCATCTTATATGTACAAGCGAACAGTTGAATTATGGCTTGCATGTGGTTGGTTGTGGTGGACTGAGTTGCTTGCTTAGCCGGTCGTTTCTTTACGTCATTGTTGATAGACGCCAAAGCATAAGCGACTGACAAACCAAGCAACCTAACTGATCCCTTCTTTTTGCTGCGCTCGATTGCAGAGGAGCGACGAGGAGTAAATCGGTGAGATGAGCTGGCAGTCGGTGGTGGTCCTATTGGCGCATCAGTTGTGGTTCATTGTAGGCTGTATTGACGTCGACTTCCTTTGACAGCCGACTACGTTCGTTTCAGGTGCCATGAAGCAGCAGCGGTCGCGGCAGAGTCGTCGAGACCACCCATATTTTGGCCGACTGGACTCGGATGGAGGAAGCTGAGTCGCCATCAAGCTATGACATTGGCAAAGTGAGCGAACGACGGCGATCGGGAAGTCGATCGGCTGGCAGCGTATGCCGATCGCGCGAAGTTACCACGACATGAGTAACACGGGTGAACAGGAAGCTAATTACAACGAGTGGAGAAACGGGAATTGTCGCCGCCTAATCGCATTCCGTTCGACAATGTGTAACCCAGGCGGTCGTTGCAGGCTTGCGTCATGCCGTCTGATCGTCGCCTAACAGTCAGCCTGCTATGGGAATCATAACCAACCGCTAGCCCAACCTTTCAACCACTACCATTACTACCACCAACCACTACTCAGCCATCGCAGCAACACCAAACTCATTCGTTTCGACTTGTGTTCTGTACACACTTATAAGTTCCCTCTACCGCTGTCCCTTCCGCTCGCTACCTGGTAAATAACTACGCTGGTGAACGCGCCTGTGTTCGAGAGCACTCATACATACATGGCTTAGCTTAATCAAAACTAGGGGAGAGATTGGTCGGTTGCTGACTTACGTTGCTCAGTGGTTGCACAACAAATTTGTCTGCTAGAGAGTCCTAGTAACCGCAACTGGGAGTGTAAGCGTGATAACTAACAGAATGGTGCCTTGCTCTCGTGCTGCTGCTACTTACATCTCTGTACCTAGGTGGAACATGCTTGCGCAGAGAGCAATCACAACTCGTACTTTCCGGCAACTGTGAGGTGAAGCAGGTAGGTATGTATGTAGGTAGGTACTGTACTAGCCTGACCTGCATAGCGCTTTTTTGTCCCATTTAACCGATTGGTCTGAAGTAACTATCGAGGACATCATCGGCCCAATTTTCGTAATATTCTGCCTGCTCCAGATCAAACGGTTGCGCTCAGTCGGTCGTGCTCGTGCGTCCTGGGATATTTCGTCGCGTTAGACTAGTCGTCTGTGTTGGTGGCAATCTTCCGTCTTTGCGAGCTGACGGTGTAGCCACCGCCTGCAGTGGGCTGCTTCCACTCCGTCAACTGGCATCGAGCTACAGTTACAGTACTCTGTGCTAAGGCTGCCGTGTGACTAAGAAGCGCTGATCCAATTTTGTCGAGATATTGTTTGTCGCGCATAATGCTGTTGTACGTTGCGAGGCCTATACACGTCACAAACAGTGCCTTCTGAGAGCGACAGAGATGCTACATGCAACATGCTTTGATTCTTCGTGGTGTGTGGAGTACTACTGTCTAAGCGTGACTCGCACGCTTGCTGAGTGTATAGTCGCTCTTGGTGATCAACCCGTTATGGTGCGCTCAGTCAGTGTCTTCTCTGCTTTCTCACCTTTTACCATTCTCTGGTGCCATGCAGTTGAGTCGTTATTCGAGCCGCAATAAATGGTTGAAGGGTTCACTTGAAGGAACCTTTCTTTGGTTGTGTTAACATGTACTAATTGATTTATTAGTTGACAGAAGAAATCCACCAGATGTGCAGTGTTTGTTTGACGACTGTCGGTGGGTAATTGGCATGACTGCACAACGAAATTTCAGGCGAGCTTTCGACCCTCATTCGGGGCCGTCATCAGGCACGTGCCTGATGACGGCCCCGAATGAGGGTCGAAAGCTCGCCTGAAATTTCGTTGTGCAGTCATGCCAATTACCCACCGACAGTCGTGATTTATTAGTGCTAATTAATGTAATGTCCTAATTAATCACTAATTAGTGTTATTTAATGTTACACGTCCACCGAATCCGCGTTTGGCGCTGACTCGTCCATATAGACCAGTCGTATCAAAGGAACCGTGCCATAGTCGGATTCCCAACTGGAACATTTTGAAGGTATAGCAGCGGAGTGACACAACAACCATACGTACGACAGAAATTGATTGCCGTGTGGTGGCGTTTCGTAATATAACCATACAGCTTACAATTTGAATTTGAATTGAGTGGTAATGTTGCTCTCGTTGCTCTCTTGAGTTACGGTAGAAATTTGAATTGAACCATTCTACCGTGCAATTACAAACCTGATTTACGACGATTAATTTCTGGCCTAACTTAACTAAATTAATTTCAGTAGTTAGGACTGCGCATATTCACTCTGGTTGAGTGACATCGACTTCTCGCATCCTTTTGATCTGGCGGGCTAGCAGCGAAGTGTTCAAGACGTCGGTGTTTTTGATCGCGGAAGCGCTTGATCTGGCTGGACAGTCGGTGGTTGCTGTCGTGCTGGGGCTGGCTTATGAGGTGCTTGTTTATCCACTGGACGAGCGTCAGGTGTATCTAGAGGTGTACTACTCGTCCGTCTACACCGCGGAGACGCGCAGGCCGCGCAGGCGAAGCACCACCGCCTGGATGCTGACGGGCTGGCCGCGCTGCAGTTCCGCCAGACAGACGGCCACCAGCGTGCCCGCCCGCCCAATGCCGGCTTAGTAGGTCATCGGTTCTGAAAAGAAGAGAGGTTCTATCTGAACGTCCAAAGTGTTAACTGAATTTAACGCAATTTGACGAATACATGTGAGAAGGTACCACCGGAGATCTTACATCCGCCACTGGCTACGTCTATGGTCCGAGTAGAGAGAGTGGTTGCGGTGAAGTCATGAGAGGATGCGCCCATCATTTGGACACTTGTAATTCCACGGCCTCGGTACATCGAAGGTGCACGGCGACGAAGCTACATTCGATACTCAGTAGCAAGTTATTCTATTAGCTCTACCTTTCGAACTGAAGGGGGACAAATAACGAGAAAGAGAGCCAGAAGAAACAAAGGAAGGATGGCGTCGTCCGGTGGGGCCTGGTTCATCGTCGCCCTGTTTCTCGTCCTCCTGTTCGTCGCCTACATCTACAGCAAGGGTGCCGGCGGTGGTGGCAATCCAGCGGCAGGACCGACGGCCCAGCAGCGGAAGCAGCCCGCAAAGGGACAGCGCAGGACGAGAGGGAAGAAGACGCCGACAACGCCCAGTCAGCGCAGGCGAAGAAGGAAGAAGGCCCAAGGAGGAACACCGGCGGCAGCGGCAAACTAGACGACTATCAAGAGGAGGAAGAGCCGACGACCAGACTGCCACTGTGATGTTGATGATCTTTCAAGTGACATTGCCTATTAGCGCCGGCTGTCCGAGTAATCGTCGTGTCCGATGTGTGATGATGCCGAGATTCGATCGATCGTAACGATTCAAACGAATAGCCCACCCACCCACTCCCCCCTCCCCCCCCCCCCCCTTCAACCCCCCAGTTACCCTCCCGGGACCAAATCTGGTAGTGCTTTCTTTCAGCCACGACGCCAGTCACTCCACAGCTGTGGTTAGGTGGAGTGGAGCACTACAGTAGGGTGGAACAGCAATATAGCTGACAACGTCACTGGTGAGTGGTGACATCAATGAGCAAAGTGACGAACCTGAACATAAGGTTTGTGCCAGTGCCAGAGCCAGCGTTTATCGCCCATCTGCCAGTGACAGCGTTCATCTACACCCGCTGTGTGCCGTCCGATTACATTTTTGCACGGTGTCGTAGCGTGCGTTCATACTGCATAAACATATGGAATAGAATGCAGATCGAAGAACTCTTTCGGTCAGCTAGCTATCCTACCAAACCATAGCGATTCTTCACGATCAAATGGTAATAGAGGCGCAGCGCTGCAAAGGTTTTAACTCTTGTCACACCAGTGCTATGTCGGTCATGAATCGTGCCTTTGGTCTCTCAGCGAGACGTCGTCGTCATATCCGCTAGATTAGAATGTTGTGTTGACGACTATAATGCTAGTCATCTGCGGGGATCGCCGTTCCACGTGGAAGGTCTGAGCCAGCCAAGCAGGATGCGGCGTCAGGTGAGTATCGTCGCATATTGGACATCTGTTGCTGATTACTATTCTGGATTTAGAGAGGAGAGGATGGAAGGATATAGCGAAGAGTTAGTGTATAATCTGGCAGGGTTCGCAAGACTCGAACTACAGTCACCCGTCGAGCGATCTCTCGGCCGAGGAGGGCAGGGAGCATCGCGAGCTGGTCAGGCGCGACGCCGAGCGACAGGCGCAGGCGCAGCTAGACAGGGCCAAGGTTGCTGCTCTGACTCTCGCTACGTATTCATTCGCCCTCATTTTCCTGTTTCCTCGTTTGAGTCGATGTACAGGGTGGCCCAAAAAAGTGAGACCCATAACTTTGCGGCGGCCGTTCTCGAGCGTGACTTCATGGAGCGTGCCCAAAATTGGAGGCCATATACTGCATGGTGTTTTAGGCAAACTGTGCAAGTTTCATACAATTCCATTAGGCGAGCCGTCAATAGTATCGTTTTGCGCAACACCATGTCAAAAACTAGGTGCGGCGCCTTTACGCAGTGCAGTTGCTGGCGGCCCCGGTCCTGCTCGACGACGTCCATGACCGCCAGCAACTGCACTGCGTAAAAGCGCCGCACCCAATTCTTGACATGGTGCTGCGCAAAACGATGTTATTGACGGCTCGCCTAATGGAATTGTATGAAATTTGCACAGTTTGCCTAAAACACCATGCAGAAAATGGCCTCCAATTTTGGGCACGATCCATGAAGTCACGCTCGAGAACGGCCGCCGCAAAGTGAGGGGTTTCACTTTTTTTGGGCCACCCTGTAGAACTAGAAGTCGAGCCTACTAGCTAAGGAACTCCATTCGTGATTGCAGTACAAGCCGCCGGCCTTCGCTGTGCGCACCAACGTGGCCTACGACGGTACTCTGGACGACGACTCGCCCGTCCACGGCAGCGCCGTCTCCTTCGCCGTCAAGGACTTCCTGCACATCAAGGAGGTTCGTTTGCTTGCTCCACATCTCAGAAAATCGGTATTCGCCATTGAGACGCTCAAGAGGTGCGTGCGTGCGCCCAACAAACTAACTAAGCGTCGTCGTCCCGTTGTTCAGAAATACAACAATGACTGGTGGATCGGCCGTCTGGTCAAGGAGGGCGCCGAGCTCGGCTTCATTCCATCGCCCGTCAAACTCGACCACATTCGACAGCAGACCGGCAAGACGGGCGTTCAGAAATTGTGAGGCCAGACCCAGGCGCTGGTTCGAGCTGTTCTTTGCGTAATAGAACCCGAGCTGTAGATGATTTTGTTGCCCATACCGTAACCCACTGGACTTTGAGCTGCGCAATGCGACGACGCGTTCTTTTCCTTTCTCGCAGCTCGACGACGACTGGAGGGGGCAGTGCCTCGGCCGCCCTGGAGAACATGATGCCTAAGAGCGCCGAAAGCGGCGCCTCCACCCCACCCACGCCCGGGGGCGACGACGTGGCTGGCGGGGGCGGCGGCGGAGACGCCAGCGGAGGGGGCACGGCGACGGTGGACGACAGCGACAGCACCGGGAAGAAGGGGACGACGCTGGCGGCCGCCCTGGGCGCGGGAAGCGCCGGCAACCTCATCGCCACTCCCCCGCCCGCCTCCAAGGAGAAGAAGAAGCTGTTCAAGAAGGTGGTGCCGTTGGCCGTCGCTAAGGAATTACGGTGGAAGCTGCGATGGCGTCTTCTCTCTTCCAGCAAGAGAACAGTCCTCCCTACGACGTGGTGCCGTCCATGCGTCCTGTGGTGCTGGTGGGCCCGTCCCTGAAGGGCTACGAGGTGACGGACATGATGCAGAAGGCCGTCTTCGACTACCTCAAGCACCGCTTCGACGGCAGGTGAGCTGGAGACAAAAACACACCGCGAAGCTTGTACTTGATCTTTGAACGATTCGAAACGCTGCATTCTAACGACAATTGCTGAGTGACGATGTGCTTCATTAAAGTCCATTCAAGAAAGGCGTGCACTGGGTGGTTTTTTGAGTCTGCAGACTTTGTGCTTTGGGAAACCCAAATGATTTTTATACATCGTTGAATACCCCTGTCGGAGTGTGTTGGCGCGGTGCGTGTTTAGCCATAATGACGCAACACGCACTGGTTTGGGGCGCACATGAAAAATTCGAGGTTTTGTACAGGGTGGGCGAATTTGATAATTCTTACACCAGTTGTTCCACAAGGTGTCCTCATATCATATTTCAAATTTCAGCAAAATCGGTTGGCTGCAGCGTTAGTTATGGCCTGCGGCGTGCACCCTACTTTAGCCCAAAATGGCCAAAATCGCCGAAATCGGCCAAAAAGGGTACACTTTTTTAATAACTCAAGAGAGAAATGGTGAAATTTTTTTGAACTTTATATGTGTGAACTAGGATCAATTGTCTACACAACGGAACAAACCCCATCTTATTCGGTCACGACACTCTCGAATACGACTCAATCAAATAGACCCTACTTTTGGCCGAAACGACGCTTTTCGGCTGGATTGCAGATCGAGGCCGTCCAGCAAGTCGAAAAGCGTCGTTTCGACCAAAAGTTGGGTCTCTTTGATTGAGCCGTATTCGAGCGTGCTGCAGCCGAATAAGATGGGGTTTGTTCCATTGTGTAGACAATTGATCCTAGTTCACACATGGAAAGTTTAAAGAAATTTCACCATTGCTCTCTTGAGTTATTAAAAAAGTGTACCCTTTTTGGCCGATTTCGGCGATTTTGGCCATTTTGGGCCAAAGTAGGATGCACGCGGCAGGCCATAACTAACGCTGCAGCCAACCGATTTCGCTGCAATTCGAAATATGACATGAGGACACCTTGTGGAACACCTGGTGTGAAAATTATCAAAATCGCCTACCTTGTGCAAAACCTCGAATTTTTCATGTTCGCCTCAAACCGGTGCGTGTTGCGTGATTATGGCCAAACACGCACCGCGCCAACACACTCCGACAGTGGTATCCAACGATGTATAAATCATTGGGGTTTCCCAAAGCATAAAGTCTGCAGACTCGAAAAACCCCCAGTGCACGCCTTTCTTGAATGGACTATAGTTAGCTTCCTATGTAGCTGCGAAAAACAAACTGTTTGACCTCCTCTGCGCAGGATCATCATCACGCGCGTGACGGCCGATATCTCCTTGGCCAAGCGGTCGGTACTCAATAATCCCTCCAAGAGAGCACTCATGGAAAGGGCCAACTCGCGCTCGTCCAACAGCCTGGGTGAGCGCGACTTCCTTCCCTCTCTGCCCACCTTTGATCTTGTAGAGGCCAATGAGTGCCGACGTTTGACACGCACTGAAATCGAACTGCAGTCGATATTCGTATCCACCACAAATGATGCACGCTTTCCGTAGTGTGACGTATGTGATGCGCACCTTGTACCGCGCTCCCACTGCAGCGGAGATCCAGGCGGAGATCGAGCGCATCTTCGAGCTGGCGCGTCAGATGCAGCTGGTGGTGCTGGACTGCGACACGATCAATCATCCCAGCCAGCTGGCCAAGACCTCTCTGGCGCCCGTCGTCGTCTACATCAAGATCAGCTCTCCCAAGGTGCTCCAGAGACTCATCAAGTCCAGAGGGAAGTCCCAGTCGCGCAACATGAACGTCCAGATGGTCGCCGCCGAGAAGCTGGCGCAGTGCCCGCCGGTCGGTCAGCCGCCCTCCCGTAGATACCGTAAATCCTGCTACCCGCAGTGCGTATGCGAAAATGTCGACTGCCCACTGCCCACTTTGTCGAATCCACTGCTGCAAGGGGCGATTTCGTTCAAAGGAGCTGTTCGACGTGATCCTGGACGAGAACCAGCTGGAGGACGCCTGCGAGCATCTGGCCGACTTCCTCGAGAGCTACTGGCGCGCCACGCACCCTCCAGTCAGGTCGCCACCCAAGGTGAAGAGGCATGTCGACAGACAGAGTCAGATGGCCATGACAGGCGGAGGCGGAGTGGGCGCTCCTCCCTCCGTCACCTTCCAGCAGCAGCCCTTCAACCCTCAGCAGCAGCAGTTCGCGGTGAGCGTTTGCGTCGATTGCGCCCTCGCCGACAGTACAGCACCGAGCCGTAGCTACTGCGTCTGGCGTAGCTTGTGCAAGCGCCCGCACTCGTTGCAGCCGCCCGGCCGACTTCTTCCGTCGGGCCCAGGGGGCCTGGCGCAGTCGCAGCTGGTGGCCGTGGACCACGACAATCCCCGGGTGCCCAGGGACTCGGGCGCCCGCTACTACGACGTGCCCGCCGGCTCCCCCAGCGTCGTGGCCGGATTCGCCGCCCCAATGGCTCTTCCGGGCGGTCGGCGGGGACCCCCACTCGACGAAGACGACTACTACGTCTACGGAGCCGAGGAGATCGGAGGTATCTACGGCGCAGGGCCGGCGCCACCGCCCTCCCAGGGTGCCGCCGTCGGCGGCTACTACGCGGCGCAGCAGCAACGAACTTCCTAGTTGGAAGCTGCCCCTGGTGCTGGCGCTGTCTGGTCTGCCTGTCTATTTTGCGCAGCGAAGGTGGCTAGTGCCTGTAGGCTTCAACGTGCTCCGTACACTGTAACTTGTTGTGTCCTGCGGTTCTGTCGAGTTTCTGACAACGCGCACCGGCCTTACGCGCACTGTCTCTGTTCTTAGTCGGCAGCTTCTAGGAGTAGCAAGACTGAAAGGCCTGTTAGAGGTTGTGCACGCACGCATCGTGAGTGTTAGTGCTATGAGTCATCATACGGTAGTGGATTAGTCCGTGGTGGTGATAAGACTGCTTCGAACGAATGCTCCCTTCTACTCTACGCTTCTGTGCACTACGATATCCGCACCCTTTCTCACTCTGTTTGCTATGCCTTCTTCTCCTGTCTCCTCTACTTGCCTTCGTCTCTCTCTCTCTCTTCTGTTCTGTTCTAGTCGGTTTCTCTCCCTCGTGCTTCGCTTTAACAACGCAACGCTAACGTATCTGTGTGTATCTCTTGCAGTGGGTGTGGACGAATCTCCTCGCGAGGTTGTATCTGTATGTAGAACGATTTGTATTTGTTGTCGTCTTGGGCATTACTACGACGTCGTCGCCGCGCAGTACAATGGCCTCGGAAGCGCTGAATGCGCGTCGTCAACAACGATTTTGATATTACGGTAGCTCGACAACCGCGCGCGTGCTCTGCGCACTCCCACGATAATTGTGGCTGCTACGGCTAGCGCTACGATGGTCTTGTCGATTGGTTGGTCTTCGGTGATGGCGTGCGAGGGGAGTTGCAGTGACTAACAGATTCACCGAAGGCCAACCGATTTTGCCTGTTGCTGCACCCTTCCTCCTGTTGATTCGCGTCCATGCGACGAACGATTCGCCGTCGATTCATACGGTCGTATTCTTGGCTTTGGGACTCTTAGGTGGTGTCTTCTCTCGCGTCCGGCACTGTTTACCTATTTATTTGTCCCCGTCACAGACATGAACGGTGCCGCTGCTCTTTATGAAAGGTGGTCAAGTGGTCTCCTGTGTTATTCTTTCCCGAACTGTATGTTTTCGAGAAGTAAAGGCTGAAAGACAAATTACCTAGTTACCAGTCGACTCTTGAAGGCCCTTCCACAATTGCGTATCTTGCACCAATCTACGTGCCTTCTGAGTAATTACCGTACTGTAGACTTCTCAGGGATAGAATGGGCAAGACGCGCTACGAGCTCAAGTGCGACTACCGGCGACTGCGCTCGAGGGGCAGTCGGTGGGGCGACGACGACGACCGTCTACGCCTGCTGAACGAGCTGCGGCGCGAGGCGGCCGCTTTCCTGTCGAGCGTTCCCCAGGTGAAGTTTTGGAACTTCTGACTAATCGGTACCTACATGTCGGCTTTCTCGTCTTGGCTCGGCGGCTCCGTTTCGTTCAAGTTCACAGTGTTTTGTGGAGCAGCCGACACAGTACAGAGTAGAGTACCGTAGTCCAAACGCAGAGCGAATGGGGCTGAATTAGAGAGGACAGTTGTACGACATCCCTTCTCCTTTCTGGCAGGACTCGAAGTTCCACAACGGGGTCATCGGAGTCAGCTTCTCCAGCGCCTCGTCCCATCGCAGCTTTACTCCCGAGCAGCTCTCCTCCTTCTTCAAGAGCTTGGAAAGGCTCGCCTTGAACCTTCTCTACCAACCGTGGAGAAGAAGCGAGTTCTCCATCGTCAAGGTGCCAACTGACGCAGTTCTG
>JASAMZ010005513.1:0-39753 GCA_030248115.1 Linhomoeus sp. GSCO2_2 | reverse complement strand
AGATGAAATCCACGCGTCCGTGGAATTCCTGAAGTAGTCAGCCTCCTCCTGTTCATTCCCCTTCCACATTCTATCCTCGCGAGGTGGACTGCCCCGTTGAACCGTGAAGGTGGCGTCACCGACAGAGGAAGACGCAGCTTGAGTTTGACGACAACGGCGGTTGGCGTCAACTTTCACGGAAGCAGGCCGCTCCTTCGCGCCCGTCTTTTGCACTGCACCATGACGCTTGTCGGAAGCTCGAATGGCGTCCAGCACCTCTCTAGCGCACGGCCGGGCGTCGGGCTTTCGCGACAGCATGCGTCGAACGAGCCGATTCAGCGTCGCCGAACACGATAGAGGAAGCGGAGGGTATGTGACTTTGACGATCTTGTAGACCAGATCCTTCATGTTCGAAGCTTGGAATGGGTGACGCAGAGTTGCCAGCTCGTAGAGAATGCAGCCTAGGCGATGATGCGGCCATCGGTCTACGAATAACTGCGGCAAATGGAACGCAAATTGCCATATCGCATACCAGCTGCCCACATGTCCGTTTTGGAGTCGTAGGCTACGCCTTGACAGATTTCTGGACTCAGATAGTATGGCGTTCCCAGGGTGGTCTGCGCCAGGTCGAATGTGTTCTCCAGAACGGTCGCCACTCCAAAATCGCCCAACTTGACGGCCTGACCGTCGCGTTTGATGAAGACATTCTGACTTTTGAGGTCCCTGCCAAACTGGTACAATTGGTGTTGTACAACTCCAGGTAGCACTCCTATCATCATAACTGACGACATGTATGTATGTACCGCCGTGCTATGGTACATACCTGTGAAGAACCTTGACACCGTGGATGTAGTCGAGGGCAGCCATCAGTTGTGCGAACCACGAGAAGACTTTGTGTTCCGGGAAGCAGCGCTTCGCCTTGCCCTTCCGCCTGGCCTGGATTGCCTGGTGGAGATCGCCACCACCGCAGTACTCCATGACGATGCACAGTGAGCCTTGACACTCGAACGACTCGAAGTAGCCTACGACGGACTCGTGGTGCAGCCTGAAAAGGTTTACTGCCAATGGATTGCAATGCAGACAACGGCGGATGATGTTCCTTGGCGTTCTGTACTTATGTGCCTGTGTATTGTGCGTCAACGTTATGACTACCACCCCCACAATGTTCAGATCATGACCTTAGAAAATAACGATCTTAGCTATCTTTCGCTACGCTGGTGCTAGGAAGCTGAAATTTGGATATGTTCCGGTGTTTTCGACGCAGATTGACGGATCTCCGCATATGCAAAATCTCACAAATGGAAATGAATTTGTCAGATATTCGTGATTACATCGCAAACCCCAGAATATACCCAAATTTCAACTTCCTAGCGCCAGCGTAGCGAAAGATAGCTAAGATCGTTATCATAACGTTAAGTCCAATCAAAATGCTAATTGATGTTATTTGGCCCTCTCGAAAGACCCGCTTCAGGGAAGGCACTTGGACGTGGTATCGATCGATGATGAGGGTGCAGTGCAGAGCCAGTTAGGGCCTAGGTATTTTGGGGTAGCCAAACCATCACGCAACACGCGCAAAATTAACGCTTTGCGAAAAAAAGTTATAAAATTCACACTAATTAATTCACACAATTAAGTCACAAATCTTGAATTTGAATTGGACGTTGACTTTGAATTTGGATTTGAATATGATATTGAAATTGACTTAGAATTTGAAATGGAATTTGAATTTGAATTTGAATTTGAATTTGAATTTGAATTTGAATTTGAATTTGAATTTGAATTTGAATTTGAATTTGAATTTGAATTTGAATTTGAATTTGAATTTGAATTTGAATTTGAATTTGAATTTGAATTTGAATTTGAATTTGAATTTGAATTTGAATTTGAATTTATAATTTGATTTGAACTTGAACTTGACCTTAAACTTAATTAAATTTAAATTAGGACTTGAAGTTCGGAATTTACCTAATTAGATTTAGTCTTTTCAGAACGTTTTCGTGACGGTACTATAAGTCGAATGAAGTTCCACGATTAAGTCAACCAAAGGGTGACCATGTACGTACATAACTCACTGAGACAACAGATAGATTTCTCCCAGAGCAAGCTGTCGCTCGCGATCTCCCATGTGTCTGAACGGGATTTGCTTGATGACGACGCGATCGGCCTCCTCATCACCGTTGGCTCCATTTGTGGAACAGTGCTGAGGACAGGCTAGAAGAACAGTTCCAAATGAACCTTTGCCTATTTGTTTCACCACCCTGTATCGCTCCATGCGGGCGTAGTGATGGTGAGTCACTGGCTGAAAGGAACTGTGCGAGAGACGAACGCGAAACACGACTTGTCCAGAAGGATTGTGTTGATATTCGGTCACTATGGAAACTGCCCGGGATTTCATGCTTCGCATCTGATCCTGACAGCTATTCTTCGGCATTACCCGTCTGGCCAAACTGGCCATCGCGAACAAACCTGTTAGCTGGGCAGGGGGGGGGGTGCGAGATTTACGTGTGTTCTACGTGAATAAGTTCTTTCCTATTATCTAACAATCAGTCTGTATCGTATACTGTACGTCCTGCGATTGACCAAATTGCAAGTCGAGGTATCAGTTGTCCGTCGTTCGTCGTCAGTTCCGTCTGCTTCGCAACCCTTCGTTAGTCTCTCGCAGGGAGGGAGTGTAATCATGGAGGGAATGGCAGCACGGTTATGGACGCCCCGAGAGAGGGAGAAGAAAGATCGGGGGCGGGTGAGCAGCAGCTGCCGACGGAGCAAAATCGATTTCTTCCCCGTCGTCTGCCGGCTCGCCGCCGTTGGTTGGGACACCACTGGAGCCGAGCTGAAACTGGCGCCGGCCCACTAGCCGAGGCTTGAAATGGCACGGACAGACAGACAGAGAGAGGTTGTGATAGTATTGTGAGGAGAAGAGGGACGGTGAACGGCCGGTCGGCCTTTCCCCTCTCTCCCCTTTGAAGTGGAGGAGCAGCGACGGTGGGCTGATCCGCTTCTTCGGCCTTTCGCCTCCTCCCTTCCGGCCCACACAAGCCCCCACTTGGCTACTCGCGGAGTAAGCGCATTTAAATTTGGAGAAAAGCTCAACGATGGTGGAACGGTAAAAAGATGCTCCGCTTGGATTAGACAATCGTCATTCGTCATTGCCGTCATGTTGGTCGAGAAGTACAAAACTCGTCTTTTCCGTCTGAAGACGGTTGGAGAAGACTTCTTGGACACCCAACTGAAGCGATGTCTCAGCACTCTGGACATCACTCTGCTGGGCATCGGCCACATGATCGGCGCTGGCATCTACGTGCTAACTGGTGGGCGGGGGTGCAACTATACAAATGTGGCTATGCTATTCATATCCCATCCCTACTACAACGCTCCAATCAGCATTTCAGGGGCCGTCGTGAGAAACACGGCCGGGCCGGGTATCGTGCTGTCGTTCATCTTCGCCGGAGTGGCCTCTCTGCTGTCGGCGCTCTGCTACGCGGAGTTCGGCGCTCGCGTGCCGGCGGCCGGCTCCGCCTACACCTACAGCTACGTGACCGTGGGCGAGTTCTGGGCCTTCATCATTGGGTGGAACGTCATTCTCGAACACATGCTGGGTAGCCGGCTTCTTTAGAGCTCCTTTCTGTTTGTGACGTACCGTTTGTGCAACTGGGCCCGGTTGCAGGGGCGGCTGCCGTGGCGAGATCATGGTCGGGCTACCTGGATTCGTTGTTCGACCACATGGTGCGCAACTCCACCGTGGCCGTCATAGGCAAGAGCGAGGAGGAAATGGCCGAAATCGCCTCCGAAGATGAGCAACACCTGGTCAGAGGACGGAACGAGTGGAAGCTCAATCATCCATTACACGGGCCTTACAATGACGGGCTCTCTCATTCAGAGAAGTCAACAGACCGTCATCGCCGCCTATCCCGACTTCATCGCCTTCCTAATCGTCCTGCTCGTGAGCGCCTTCACCGCCTACGGCGTCAAGGTGTCCACGCAAGTCAACACCGTCTTCACGGTGGGTAGTGAGAATTGGTATCTTGAGCCACCATGATGCTCACCGTCCTCTGACGCAGATCGTCAACCTGACGGTGATCAGCTTCGTGGTGGTCATGGGCGTCTTCCTGGCCGACTTCTCCCTGTGGACAGGAGGGGAGGGCTTCATGCCCTACCACTTCTCCGGGGTGCTGGCCGGCGCCGCCAGCTGCTTCTTCGCCTACATCGGCTTCGACGGACTCGCCACCGCCGGCGAGGAGGCCTCGGGTCAGGCGTCTACGGATAACGATCACGCGCTTGCGTTTTTGGCGCAGAACCCCATGTCATCTAAGTCATCGTATCTTGCTTGTGCCCGTCCCGTCCTACACTTCATCCTTCCCGCCCTTTGAATCGTGGCCCTCCGACGCCCACGCCAACTCCCTGTTCGCAGACCCTGCCAAGAGTATTCCCAAGGCTACCTTCATCTCCATGAGCATCGTGACCAGCTGCTACGTCCTGATGTCGGCCGCTCTCACTCTGATGGTCCCCTACGACAAGGTACATCGCACTGCTGCCTTCTCAGACGCCTTCGAGCAACGACAGCTCCCCTGGGCCAAGTGGCTGGTCGCCATCGGTTGGCTGAATTTTGATTTGATTTAAGTTTAATTTAATCTAAGCTAATATTATTTAACTCAACTTAATTTAATTGAATTTATTTTAATTTACTTCAATTTAATTTAATTTGATTTTATTTAATTTAACTCAATTAGATTTTATTTAATTTAATATACTTTAATTTAATTTAATTTAATTAATTTAACCTAATTGCATTTAATTTAATTTAATTTAATTTAATTTAATTTAATTTAATTTATTAATTTAATTTAATTTAATTTAATTTAATTTAATTTAATTTAATTTAATTTAATTTAATTCAATTCAATTCAATTCAATTCAATTCAATTCAATTCAATTCATTTCAATTCAATTCAATTCAATTCAATTCAATTCACTTCAATTCAATTCAATTCAATTCAATTCAATTCAATTCAATTCAATTCAATTCAATTTAATTTAATTTAATTTAATTTAATTTAATTTAATTTAATTTAATTTAATTTAATTTAATTTAATTTAATTCAATTCAATTCAATTTAATTTAATTTAATTCAATCCAATTCAATTCAATTCAATTTAATAATTTAATTTAATTTAATTTAATTTAATTTAACTTAATTTAATTTTTAATTTATTTTATTTTAATTTAATTTAATTTAATTTAATTTAATTTAATTTAATTTAATTTAATTTAATTTAATTTATTTTAATTTAATTTAATTTAATTTAGTTTTTAATTTATTTTGCTTTGATTTCATTATATTCAATTTGATTTATTTTAATTTTATTTAATTTGATTGGTATTTTAAGTTGATTAGTTCTAATTTAATTTATTTTGACATAATGTTGAGTTCATATGCTAGACTACCGTAATGTCATTTCTTATTTATTTAATTTTTAATTGGCTTTATTTTACTTCTAGCGCGTTGTTAATTTTTCTGCATTCCTAGTTTCGCTTAACCTGCTGTTCTTCAGGTGGATCTGTGCGGATCTAATGGCATCCGTGCGGTTCTTCGATACGGCCGCTTGAGAAGAGCTACAGCGGAGATCGACACACCAGCAGATTCCTCAGACGATTTCATGAAGATCGAGCTCTGTTGCGCGAAGATCGGATGAGTATTTCGGAAGTTACGCGCGATTTCCCAGTTGAAAAGATCCGCAAAATGTAAAATACGCATCGGCGCAATGCGATTTCTCCGATTTTGACGAAATTTCAACACGTGATACAGCTCGAAAAGACGCATCCAACGCAAGTTGCCGCATGTCGCTAAGATGTACCGTTCACGAGTTATGGCATGCCAAAGTTTGCGCTGCTTGTTCATCCCTATGACCCTTATGTTGAAGTAGGACAAACTTTAGGCCATAACTCGTGAACGGTGCTTCGTAGCGGCATGCGGTAACTTGCGTTGGTTGCGTCTTTTCGAGCTCTATCACGTGTCGAAATTTCGTCAAAATAGGAAAACTCGCATTGCGCCGATGCGTATTTTACATTTTGCGGATCTTTTCAACCGGGAAATCGTGCGTAACTTCCGAAATACTCATCCGATCTTCGCGCAACAGAGCTCGATCTTCATGAAATCGTCTGAGGAATCTGCTGGTGTGTCGATCTCCGCTGTAGCTCTTCTCAAGCGGCCGTACCGAAGAACCGCACGGATGCCATTAGATCCGCACAGATCCACCTGAAGAACAGCAGGTTAATTTGCTTCCATTCAGGTGCACTGAGCGGCATGACCACTTCATTGCTGGGCTCCATGTTCGCGCTTCCGCGTTGCGTCTACGCCATGGCGAACGATGGCCTCCTCTTCCGCTCTCTCGCCACCATACACTCGAAACGACAGGTAGGTTCGGTCGGGGCAGTCGCCGAATTATCGTAGCTAAAATTAGATACAATGCTACTTCTCTAGACGCCTCTCTACGCGATTCTGGTCTTCGGCGCTCTGGCGGCCGTCATCGCTCTTCTGGTCGACATTGAGACGCTGGTGGAATTCCTGTCGATCGGCACTCTGATGGCCTACACCATCGTCAGCGGCTCCGTCATCATTCTACGTTATCAGCCGCCCCGTAGGAAGGGCGATCCCACCCTTCGTTTGTCGAGCGCCGCCGACCCCTCCGTTCCCCGTGAGTCCCGACACAGAGCCCATTCGGCCTGAACGAGACGAATCGAGTACGATTTCCAGGGGAGAAGCTGGTGGTGGACGGAGCGGACGACGACTCCCTGCTGGAGGAGGACGCCAACCCCGTGGGTCGGCCCAAGAAGCTGCTGTCGAAGCTGCTGGCGCCGCTCGAGAGCCAACTGGAGCCGGGCCAGCTGGTCACCTGGGCCGTCTTCCTCTTCGCCATCTTCCTCTTGCTGGCCAGCACCACGCTGCGAGTGGGCGGATTCCACGGTGGGACCTTCGACCGCTCGCCCACAATTTGTGGTGTGTTTCTCACGCACAGGCCTCAATTCCAGAATCGGTCTTGCCCTGGATGTTGCTGCTGTTCTTCGTGAGCGGAGCGCTGGCCTGCTTCGGTCTCATGCTGGGCCACTACCAGTCGACGGCCCCGCTGAAGTTCAGGGTGCCGCACTTCGACAGTATTGTAGAGTCTCACTGTAGGTAAAAGGTGCACAGCTTCAGTATACTTCCAGGTGCCGCTGGTGCCCCTGATCCCTTGTCTCAGCATGCTGGTCAACGTGCTGCTGATGCTGCACCTGGCGGTGCGCACCTGGATTCGATTGGCCGTCTGGCTTCTCATAGGTGAGCAGTTTGGGAAGCGCCTCTGGAAGCCGCATGCCGTACGATACCACCACGAACGAACTCCTCACGCGCAGGTCTGTTGATCTACTTCCTCTACGGTCTGGAGCACAGCGTCGAGGGTCTGCGGGCCGAGAACGCCGCGGAGCGCAGCACCACCTACAACACTCTGGTGGGGGAGGGCGAGTCGGTCGGAGCGCCCACCCCCACACAGGAGGTGGTCGTGCCCCCAGGCGCCCCACCACACCCCGACAGCACCGTCCACAAGGCGCAGCCGCCGGTTGAGTGAGCGAGGGAAGATGGACAATGTTAGGCGAACGGTTCTCTTATTCTCCGATCCTTTATAGGTACCTGTTCTTGTTCTTCGTCTCTATCTCTTGTCGACAGAGTTGTCGCAGTGGAATAATTAAGTCGCTCCTTCGCTTCTGTGAAGACAGCTGAAACGTCGTCGTGTGGTCCGTGTCTGTGTTCGCTTCTTACACAGGCTTCCCATGGTGCTCTTTCATCTGCTTACTGTATTTCCCACTATTCGCAGCGTCTTTGTGCCAAGTCAAGGCAGGCATTTGCAGAGAATTCGCCCCTGGACCTATCTGAGTACAAGCCAAACTGTCTGTGATACTTCGACAGCCTTTCTTGCGATTTCTGACCTGTGAATTCTGTTGCTTGATCCGTTTCTCGTCAGCTTCTTTGCACTAATTTCCCCAAGTAATTCTTTGTTTCTCGTTATCTTTCTCTCTGACGGAAGTCGAACAAGCCGAGTCACAATTCACCGTTCACGCTGATGAAAGTCGGCAGAAGCACACACTGAAGTAGGTACATACATACGCACATAACATACCCATGGATACTATGCTGTACAACACGCGATAAGCAATTTTGTTCTCACACTTCACAGCGAGTCGTCCAAGTAAAGCTCTGACTAGCGTAGTATGGACACAATATGTTGGCCGGCAACACACGCACGCTACAACAAGACAGCAGCGGCATTCAGTCGGCTGCGCAACAATAGAAATCTCAACGCCGAACCTTCCGGCCCGTTTGACATGGGGAAAACAAAGCCCAATTCCTCTACGTTTAATGCAGAAGTTGAGCTCGTCAAACGACTCAATCGCCCCTCAGACCGCGGAAAATCTGCTCAGATCAAGATGTGCTGAGAATCTCGCGTAGAGAATCATAATTCGTCGAGATCCAGATTTTGCGAAGACGTCCGGCTAGAGTTCTCAGTTGCACCTCTACCAGAGATTCGGGCATTTCTTCACCGGGTTCATAGGACTTCCGGATTTACAGTTGAATGCAGCGGCGAACTCCTTTGAATTGTGCAGTGCGCCAATCACTCTGAAACGAAAGCTGATTGATGTCGGAATTAATCATAACAAAAATTGAAATCAAAGCAAATTAACAAAGAAGTTAGAGCTGAAACGTGTAAGCTACAGTGCATGCAGTGAGCTACAGTACAGAATACTGACAGAAGTTCCAACCTGGTGGGTTCCGGCGAGTGGAAGTCGGCAAGTGTGCCTCCGTCGGCGCGAAGCAGGTCTCTGGCGGCGAACTTGGAGCACCAGGTCTGCGCGTAGCCGATGAAGAAGAGCTGATCCTCGCTGTACTCCTCCACGCCCACGAGGCGCTTCTTCGTGTGCTGGGCGGCGGCGGCGGCCGACGCCCGCTTGAAGGCCAGGTAGGCGAGGCGAAGGCCGCCGTTGTCGGCCAGATTCTCGCTCAACGTCCTACCGCCGTCGATCTGAACCGCTAACTTCCCTGAGATTCAGTCGGCCAATCAACAAGCGTGTACGCGAAGAGCATCAGTTCACCTTCATGCCCTGGAACCAGTAGTTGTCGTACTGCTCCACGAGACAGCTGGTTCGATACCGGTAGTTCAAGAAGGAAGGATCCGTCCACCATTGTCTTAGGCGGCCCACTTCGTCGTAGCCGCAACCTGTCGATAGCAGAGGAATATGTGGAAGGGGCCAAAGAACACATAGTCGTCCTGTGCTATCAAACTTGCATTCGCTTATCGTCTACCGAGTGTTCCGTTCTTTAAAGGTAACTGCCCAGTGTTCACGCTCCTTGCACGTCTCTCCTTACCTTTGTCGTCGAAGGCGTGCGTGACCTCGTGACCGATCATGCTGCCGAGTGACGCGAAGTTGATTGCGCTGAAGTTACATATGTACTCCGCTACGCACGATTTTAGACCTACACATATGCAGGCTTCCAAAGTTTTGAGAAAACGTCATTTACATCGGCCCATCGACGAGAAAGAGCGGCCGGTCGGCGATAATGATGGGGACCACGATGCGATTCTCTCTGAAGCCGTAGTAGGCGTTGGGTGTCAGTGGGGTGGCAGTGATATCCCAACTGAAACAGCGGAGGATTGTATGAGAAGAGATGCAGTTATCGATTCACGACAACAACGACACAAACTTGTTTCTGTTCGGTGGAGCGTGGAGGTTGTTGAGATCCAACCGTCGAAGGAACTTCATCGCCTCAACCATATTGGTCAAGAAGTCTTCGCCGTATTGCACCTGAGGTTGTGTGACGATGATTGTATTAACGAGTCGCTGTAGCCGGTCAAAAAGTCGTCTTACGTCTTCGTAGGCAGCTTCTACGGCCGAGTCGTTCAACAGCATGTCAGGATAACCGATCAACGAGACCATCTTTTCGATCTGAAAGACGATCGCGACATGATGTTCTCTATCGATGAACCCTTCAAAGGACGACCGCACCTTCAAGCGTGCCGTTTGCTTGGTGGCGCCGTCCATCCAATCGAGCGAGTCGAGCTCAGACTTGAGAACCGCGCCGATCTCGTCCGCGACGCTCGTCATCTGGACGTTGGAGAGCAACAAGCTGTGTTAGTCAGACTGAAAAGGAAGCAGTACAGACTGGTGAAGCAGCCGACCGACCTGCTGCTTGAGAAGCGCGACGTGTTGGGGCCCTTCGAGCTTGAGAAAGAGCGAGGCGAGAGGGACGCTGGCCACCTGCAGAGTCCGGGAGATGCAGAAGAGCCAGCGCTCCTTGATCTTCATCTTCAGCTCCATCGTCTGGATCCTCCACTGAGAGAAGGAACGGGAGGGTGGATGCTATCTAGGTAGGTGGCAGTCAATCGTAACGTCGCGTTGCGCCGCACGAGCTCACTTTCAGCTCCTTGGAGAAGAAGGGACTGTCCATCTCGACCGTTAGAAGGAGCTGCGTGATGGCTCGCCACTTCATGTAAGCATCCATCACTCTGAAGAAATACGCTTCGCTACGCTTGCCATGCATTAAATGGCCTTGGTTACGGAATGCATCGCAGCTACAAACCTCCTGCCATGGGCAGTCGCTTGGTATCGCCAAACCAGAGCAGTCAGATTGCTCAACCAGTGAACGTCGTTGACCGCTACCGGGTCGTCGTCCGACAGGCGCACATCCATCGTTTCGAGGAGGAAGCGGTCCCAGTCCAGCTGCAGTGAACTGGCATCCATCGTGTAGGAAGCAAAATTAAGACTGCTCTAGACACTTACGAATGGGGCCATCTTCTTGATGGCGCTGTAGTCCTTGACTTCGTAGCGCTGTATCCCGTCGTGGGGGTCTCTCGTCAGCGTCTAACAATGTTTGTACTGTCCAATAACTCCGTGCGATTAGTCGGGACAAGAAAATGTGTGTGGCGTGCTCACCGCGGCCATTTCGGCCTCGAAGTTGATCACGTCGTCGGCCATCTGTTTCGCGGCTGTTTCTTCGACTCCGAGAACGGTGGCTGTGAATTGAAGCACTGCCGCCGAGATGCCCATCATCTGTAGGTATGTAAGTACTGTAGGTAAGTCCTCCAGACCCGAACGGAATAAAAGTCTGTAGAAGCTTTCGCGTACACTGTTGTCTTTGACCGTCTCAGGCCGACCGCTGGTGAAGTTCAAATAGTAGCTGGGGTCCCAAGAAGTGTGCGGCTGGTCCACCATGATGACGTGTCGCGAGGTGTCAAGGTGATCTACCATGGGCCCCACCCAGATGAGCGGGTAGAAGCCACTCAGGTAGACCCTCGTCAGGCTCGTCTGCAGCGCAGCATCGCTCTCGTCGACGCCGTCGATCCAGCCGCCCAGAGAGCCGTTGACGAAGTCGGCCAGCAGACCCAGACTGGTGTCCGCCAGATGCCACTCGTCCATGCAGCTGTGGTAGAAGGTGGCCGCCTTGCGCTCCGCGCTGTTCAGCGCCACTGTGGGAGCTGGAAGAATAATATTGGGAATAGCGGCACTCCTGCTTCAATTCAGAGAGAAAGGAAAAACGACTCACAGGCCAGCTCGTGACTCAGGCGCAGCCAGGCCTCGTAGCCGACGCGATAGATGTCGTGCCAGGCTCGGGTTCGGAAAGGGTGGGGCACGGTCGCGTCGTCGATGTAGCCGTCACAGGCGAAGGTGTAGAAGTCGTCGCATGGCCCCACCGTCCGGTTGATCTTGTCCAGTATCTCCACAGACGCTCTCATGCAGCTCGGAGTAGTGCACACCTCCTCTGCGCGCTCTAGAGAGAGTGTTGGAGAGGCGTTATCAAGACGAAGTAGCTTGTTGCGAGTACGGTAGCTCACCGGCGAAATGAAGCTGGTGAAGAAGGCAGAGGACGACGGCCGTCAAGGCGAAGCAGCAAAGCACTGCGACGACGGCGACTCCGCAGCAGGGGCGACGCCACAACCTGGAGATGACGCAGGGTTTTGCGTCGCCGCCGGACAAGCCCGCCTCCTTGACCAGGACCACGTCGCCGTTTTGCAAGACGGCCGTGCCGCGTTCCACGCTGGAAGCGTCCCGCTTAGGCAGCAGCGGCGCCGTCGTGGCCGTGGTGGAGCCGCTGCTGAAGCTGCCGTAGGAATCCTTGTGCATTGGGTAGCTGCCGAACCTCTGTCGCGAAAGATGGTAGGCGTGGCCGACGGAGGCGGTCGGCATGGTGGGGAGCTTGTTTTCGGCGACGACGACACGAAGTGTCGCGTGAGTCGTCACAATGGAGACAGGCCGAAGCTTGGTTGCTTTTGGCTGTTTTCAGTTGGGAGACTTGCCAAGGTCTTTGTTCCAAAAGACAGTCTAGAAAGAAATACTGTCTCCGCCCATTCGTAGAACAAAGCGAGCGCCGCCCACCTACATACGGCACGTGCATATGCCTATGCACGCCACATAATGCACTTATCCCTGCAAAGGTTCATCTGTTTCCGTGATCCCTGAAAAGGTTCGTCTGTTTCAACTTCGTTAAGGGGGGTCTGTAAATCAGGATAGGAGGAATGCAGGATAGAGGAGAAGCAGAAGATATGGATGTTCGAACCTTGGGAAAACCAGAGTTCGGACAAAAAGTGACGCCCACTCCACCTAGCGGGCAGAAGTGAAGCCCTCGATGTACCTAGGCCTCTGGTCGCCCTTCAGAACAACACCCAAAAGACGGTGATTAAGCAATGATCGACCAAGCGAAACCTAAAGTGGTACAATTAATATTCTGAAGGCTTCCTCCAAGGGGCCGAAAAACAAGATGACTGGTCTTTCGGGCGTGGAAGGCTAGGGCTAGTGACTGACTGGCTTCGGGCATGAAAATGAGCCTACGAAAAATGGGCTTCAGCCAAATTAAACCGGACAGAAACATAATTAGCCCCAGGGTGGACGAGTGGACGACCACATATATGGGCTCCCTCAGGCAAGTGAAGCGTCTGACCTGTGAAAATTGAGGTCAACAAACCGCAGGCCAACCCAGTTTTAATGAGTTCGAACAGTAATGACTTTGTCGGCCGGGTATCCTTCCTGATTAAAAGCTGCTGATGTCGATGTGGATACGGTAGCTGGAGTCTCATCGAGCAATAAATTTTTCTGCGATAATGAAAGCGAAAAATCAGGAATGGAAATCGAAAATGCGACCCTGCCTATGCATGCACAGGACGTCTTAAGAGATCAGGAATTTTATGTGCCAGTGTAGTGTGTCAATTTAGATGAAAATTAAATGATATGAGCTCGCGGCAAAGAATTAGCGCAAATCCGACCCTCGTGGCGTCTATGCTACCAAGTTAACCAACTTGAGGGCTGTTGCGTCAACGTCAACGAAAAGTACATAGTTGCAGAAGAAGGTCGCGGTGGGCCCTGCGGCCTTGCAGCTCCATTTCAGCGCAGTGACAGCAAATTGGTAATTCTTTCTCTTCGATTTCAGAATAGAGATTGCCGTGATTGCTCCCATTTTACCATGTTATTGTTCAGCTTAATAAGTCAACAAAACTGCCATTTTGCTACCACCGCACTCAGAGAGAGAGCTGCAGCTGCAGGGCGTCTGTCTCCTTCTCCGGCTCGACTGTACTCGACTGTACTGTAACTGCGGCCCTCGCAAAAGAGAACGTAATAGAAGCGATGACTCACCCGTGTGAGTTCCCCGGTTGCACTTAACGGCCCAAAACCGCGACTATACTCTGCTACTCTACGTGGTTTCCGGTGAGAAATGCCAGCATAAAGGGCGGCGCATGCGAAATCACGCTCACAACCGACAAGCAGAAAACTTGGATGGGAACGGTGCTGTACCTACAACCTCAGTGAAGGCGATATCGTCTGCAAGTACTGGCCGTTTGTTCACGCCGACCCGCAGAATTGAAGAGTGAAGTAGCAGAAACAAAGGTTTGTTTGTTTGTTTGTTGGTTGGTTTCCCAGAACCACACGACAGCAGAGCGATGTGTACGTGGGAACAGTCATATGTAGCTACAGTGTATGGGCATCTAGGTACTTTGCGAACGTGCGTACTGTACACGAAGACAAACACTGTATTGCATAGATCGCGGCGCGCGCGCTCAAGTCGGGCACTGGACCAGGGACGCCAAAGGGGCGATTCTACACCCTGACCTGGACAAAGACTGTCAAATTTTCCTTTAAAAGCCAAGATTTGAATGACTCTATTAGGTACTCCACTTCTGGTACTACTATGACCTGACAGGAGGCCAGGAGCTGACAGCTTTGTTGTGAGCACGCAGAAGTGAATTTGATCAAAAGGCGCGACGGTCTTGTAGCCCAATCGCATCAACAAGGTCTTAGGCACGCGGGAGGCAATCATAATTGAATCGAAAGCAAGGTTTACCATGGAAGCCTCTCAAGCGCGACGCCTACTACAGCCTACGCAGCAGGTGTGATGAAGAAACACGTCTATGTGCGTGGGGGACGTACTGTACCACTATTTGTACGACTGAGCTTCCTCCCCCACAGCCAAGCTGCGAACAATGAAGCGCCATTAATTGGCCAGTTGGCAACCCATTGAGCGAAAAGAGCGGTAAACAAAGGGCGGCAGAACAAAGCGCCGACGACGACACACCCACTCGCTTGGCGCGCACGCAACTGGGGGAAAGGGCTTCGTTCGGCCTATGGGACGGATCCAATTACTGTAGGCAACAAGTCTGGGTATTACCACAACCGGCTTGGTACGTATCCACCAATGTATTTAGGGAATCTGGAGTGTTGAGACTGACTTCCAATCGACTAAGGATGTAATCAACTCGGACAGAATGAATAAAAATTGCATTTCGTGGCTAGGCAACTAGGTATGCAGGGTTAGGTCGTTGCTGACGTCTGCTGCGCAGTAAGTACATAAACAATCCAATTAGTCAGCCTACGACGGAAATTACTGAATCACTAACTGACACAGCCAGAAAACACGTCAGCAGTATTGCAAACACCGATTCATAGATAGGCATGGTAAAGGTACACGAGTCAATTTCAATCAATGACAAAACACGCGGAGCGGCTAAGTTCTACTACATATGTTGCAAGAAGCGTAAGTACTACCTAGGTACCGCTATACGTACTTATCTACCTACACGCGCCACGTCCCATTCTACACTTTGGAGCAAAGTCGACACAGCTTACGAAATATTAGACATAATTCCGCGCCCATCAAACCACGGCAATCTGAACAAAATCTTCTATTTACATAATTGTGCAGTAGCAGTGTGTGTACGTATCTGGGGCGCGAATCCAAAATAGAAGCAAAGGGCAGCTAGCTACATAATTCTGTATAGCGCGCCCAGACAACTCACGAAGCAGGCCTCACAATTGACGACAGGTGGTGAAGGTGATTGATTGGCCAAGAATACATCGGGACGCCTCCACCGTACTACGACCTTTTCCCAGCCAGTTGATTGAAAATTTTAAAGTTCAAACGCGTCAACAAGTCTGACCAGAATTCCGAAGCAGCAGCTGTCAGTGGAGTGCATCCGCCCACATCTGCACTTTTGCCGAAGGACGATGATGTAACTTCGCGTGACCTGCGCTCCACTGCGAGTCACGTCGGAATTCGCTTTGCATCTCAAACTACGTTACTAAATGGATGTTGCGATTTTACGCTTCTGCTTCTTACCTGTGGTAAGAATAGTGCGCTAATTACGGTAGTGGAAGAGACATTTATAGGAACTTCTGTAATTCTGAGATAGTATGGGTTATTCTGAGATTGGACAAGGAAAGGCCAATCCTGCTGTAGCGACGTCAGGGCACAATCTGTACACATGTAGCATAGCAATAACCAGAAGTGACCGGGACAGGAAAATGCTAAGCGAGGGCAGATAATCTGAGCGTCTTGTGTAGGCGAAAAGCGGCTTTGGGAAGCCAGCACCATACCTTAATTATTGGTGTACGTACGTAGTTTGACGCAGCAGGGTAGGTAGCCAGGAAGTTAAAATGTCAGGAGAAGGTATAGTACCTATACAATGTGTATCTTTCACAGTGAAGTCGAAAGGAACTCAATTGGTCGTTTAATTGCACGCCAATCCAAGTACAACTTGCGGTTCCACAAGTGAAGTAAACAACTCGGCAACAATGGAATAACATCGACCTGCGCGGCCTACGAAAGCAGTGAAGCGAAACTTCAGAGCCGCGGCCGCGGGAGGATGCAAACTGCGCTGTGTTATTGTTCGACCGGAAGACCACAACACTTTGCGCGGCAGAACTGACGCGTGGTGGCGCGACTGGGGTTCGTTTCGTGCACACGGGTCCCAGACGCAGTCAGGGCCGCCCACTGTCCGCTGCACCCCGCCCTGCTACGTAAAGAGCGGAGCCGTGACGAGGACAGGTCCAAATGGGTGTTTGAGCAAAGATCAGAGCTGGCCTTGTTGACGAGGTGGAGCAACAAGAGCGTCTGCAACAGTCGTAGTGAAGGCGTGAAATGAATCATCGTGGGGCGACGTCCCGATGGGGCGGCAGACGGAGCGTAGCGGTCGCCGAGAGTCGAGTTGGGAGTTGGCGGTACACGCCAACGGCAAAGGATAGGCGGATGAACGAGAAGAAGGCGGCCGCCGGCCGTCCAGCGGTGGCTCGTTGGGCGGGCGGACCGCGCGCACCGCCAGCAGGTCGTCGGCAAGCGTCATACGCACGGACAGTCAACAGAGCAAAAAGCAACCGGCTGCAATCGTCTCTATTGGCCATCGCTTCTTCTTCCTAGTTTCTTTTCTTCTGGCTAAGCCGATTGAACAGATATGTATCCAGTCATAGAATACTACCGTACCTAACTATGTATGTGTGCAACGCGCATAGTACATACAATCATAACATCAGCTTCCTCTCCCTAGGTACCTCTCCCTAGGTACTAAATTTTGTTCTGTAGTGACGATGGCTCCGACGTTGGCGTGACAGTACAACTATTGTCTACTTTACGCGGCCCAATTTGCTTCCGATGGACAATTCCATGTGTACATAACAAAAACGTGTGCATACTCGCTGGCGACTATTTCCCTGCATATGTTACACCCACTTTCCGCAATCCATCCAGAACGCGCAATATGGCGCATTCTGGGCACTAGCGGGCCCCGGGGGGGGGGCGGCGCCCCCCCCCCCATTGGGCCCGACCTTAGGGAAAAATTTTCCTTAGTAAAGGTGCGTATATGCAAAAATTTTAGCCTGCGGCGCAATTTTAAGTAAAATTTCTTAAATTTTGCTTCAAAATCGGCAAAATTTCGCCTGCGGCGCTTATTTTTGACAAAGTTTGGTACATTTTTGGCTAAAAATCGCAAAATTTTTGCCTGCGGCGCTATTTTTGAGCAAAATTTTCGCTCTTGGTAAGCCGAAACAGTCATTTTTAAGGCAGATTTTGCAGTAAAACGGTTAAAAAACGCAAAAATTTGCGCCTGCGGCGCAATGGAAAAATAGTCGAAAATTTTCTGAAGTGGCGCCCCCCCCCATTCGGAAATCCTGGGCCCGCCACTGATTCTGGGTGGTCGTTACCCAGAATCCGCCACATGGTGGGTTTTGGGTGGCGACGACCACCCAGAATGCGCAATTCGCATGAGCGAAAGCTGCCAGAAGCGTTTTAGCGGGGAAGGGGCACAGCCGGCCTGAGCAGGAGGTGAAGTAAATGGAGGAGTGTTCACTCCACTTACAGTTTGCACTAAAACTCGGTCGACGTCGCGCCTGGCGGGTCTCAACTGAGGCTTTGTGCGACCACCAACTGCTCCCCTAAGTTTCGACCCGCCAGACTGCGACGTCAACTGGCTCTTGTGCACTGTGGGCGCAGGACGAGCCTAAGCATAGCCTGAACTGGAAGGAATACGCCAACTGTGTCTAATATTTACACACAAAAGCAAGAAACTATCCACTATTGCGTGGTCTGGGTAGTGACCACTCAGAAGGCGCCATATTGCACAGTTTGGGTGGGCACCACCCAGAAGGCGCCATATGGCACCTTCTGGGTGGTTGCGCATTTTGGGTGTGACATATGTACCATTAACCTCAGGCTGTGCCTAGGACCCTGGTGTACCGTTTATTTAGACACTCAATTGCCCAAATCGACTTTTCCGGGTGTACTCTTTAGATGCAAACTCAGCATTTTAAACCAAACACCGTAAAAGTTAGCTGTAATGGTGACAAACTGGGACCCTGTTTGTCGAACCTTCCATTTTGTGGAGTGCTTTCGGCCTCTCAATTAAGGAAGGCGTGGCGTTGATAGTGAACAGTTGGGGGTCGGCCGACCGAATATAATCTCTCGACGGCGTTTGGCCTGACCAACTATTCTGTTTGATCGGTGAGTTGAGAAGAGCGTGCTTCCAATGCGCAGCGCCTCTAATGAGCAGCGCTGACTTCGACGGAAGTGCGCCTACTTTGAAGTGGGAAGACCTCGCGTATGCATGGCAGGACCAATTAATACGCTAAGCGAAGCATCGACCGTCGTCCCTACTGCCCCCTCTCATCTCTTCGGCTGCCGCCAAAGCATCGTCAGGGCGTCGTCGCGTGTTTCCATGGGAAAAGATTACTTCGGAAGGTGCAAAGTGAATCCTCTCTATTAGCAGCCGTCGCCGAGGCCGATCCAGCGGTCGTCGTCGCCGCCGTCGTTGCTAACCGACGCGGTCGGTTTCGGGGGCGGGCGGGCCGTCGGCGCGCTAACAATTTCCGCCCGAAACTGAGCAAACTGAACTGCCCACCTGTTTCCCGTTCGGCCTGCGCTCATCATTCTCGCTCCAGCGTCGCCCGCACGTGCCACCGCTTTCCAATGCTAGTCGCGGAATCTTCTTCCGGCCGTCTCCCAAACAAACAGGCGTCGAAGTCGTTGTCTCCCAGGGCGCCGCTGCCTGTTTCCTCGCGCTTAGAGCCTTATCGAAGAGAGTCAGTTCGGTTGTCGACCGCTGGTCGAGTCGACGTCTTCCATCTCGACTTTGGCGCGAATTCACCCACCTCGCGCGCTTCAGCTACCCCGATGACGGTCTTCGCCGTGGAGCTGCCGGAGAACGGCGTGGTTAGTAAGCAGAAGGAGGACAGCAACGGCTTCTTCGACAGCAACAGTCGCAAGCTCAAGGGAAGCAACATGGACAACGGACCCAAGTTCCAGCCGGCCCGAGCGGTAGAGCCGCTGGTACCCCATTTCCTAGAATTACCTTTAGAAAATACATCCCTCATTACAACGACGTCAAAGCGCTGATTCTAAACGACTTGCGCAACGTAACGTGTGGACAGGTGGGCGTGGACCTGAACCGCCACGGCGACGGCGGCGACCACTACGACAGCGATCGGGAACTGCATGACTCGATCGGCTCGATCGGCCAGGCGCCGCCCGGCGCCCCCCAAGAGGGCGTTTATGTGGAGGACAAGAGCGCCTACACTCGGGCCATCGAGATGCTGGCCAACGACGTCGAGGTCCAGAAGGAGGTGTCGCTGGGCAAGCGCATCGGCTTCTACAAGCTGGGAAGGGAAGTCGGCAGCGGCAACTTCAGCAAGGTCCGCCTCGGCGTCCACGTGCTCACCAAAGGTCGGCAGTGAGGAAGTTTCTATATTGCGCACCATTATGAAAGTCCCGTGACGTTCTCCAAGCGGTAGCGTCATTCCAGAGAAGGTGGCAGTCAAGATAATGGACAAGTCGAAGATGGACCAGAAGGCGCACAAACTGCTGGCCAGAGAGATCAAGAACATGGAGGAAATGCACCACCCCAACATCATCAGAATGTTTGAGGTCAATCTCAGCCTTTCCTGCGTTGTCGTCGTCTTTCCTGCGTTGCCGTCGTCTTCGTCGACATGGCAGGCTTTTCCATTTTCAGTTCATCGAAACGCTGTCAAAACTCTACATCACAATGGAATTTGCTGGAGGAGGCGAGCTCTATTTGTACGTCTTGAATGAGGGACGCCTTCAGGAAAACGAAGCAAAGAAACTCTACGCGCAGATCGTAGCCGGCGTCATTCACATGGTGAAGCACGACTTCTTCGCACCTTTAACTTACACAAACAATGATGTTTTTGATTTTCCGCAGTACATTTCCTACTGTATCCATCTTTCAGCACGAAAACCTCATCATCCACCGAGACATTAAGGTGTGCACTCGTCGTCGTCGTCGTCGTCGTCGTCGTCGTCGTCGTCGTCGTCGTCGTCGTCGTCGTCGTCGTCGTCGTCGTCGTCGTCGTCGTCGTCGTCGTCGTCGTCGTCGTCGTCGTCGTCGTCGTCGTCGTCGTCGTCGTCGTCGTCGTCGTCGTCGTCGTCGTCGTCGTCGTCGTCGTCGTCGTCGCCGTCGTCGTCGTCGTCGTCGTCGTCGTCGTCGTCGTCGTCGCCGCCGCCGCCGCCGCCGTCGCCGCCGTCGTCGTCGTCGTCGTCGTCGTCGTCGTCGTCGTCGTCGTCGTCGTCGTCGTCGTCGTCGCCGTCGTCGTCGTCGTCGTCGTCGTCGTCGTCGTCGTCGCCGCTGCCGCTGCCGCCCCCCCCCCCCCCGCCGCAATCAATTTCTATGGGCCGGCGAAACATCTTTAGGCGGAGAATGTTTTCTTTGCCGGTTCTGGCTGGGTGAAACTGGGCGATTTTGGTTTCTCAGCACAAATAGAGCCCGGGACCATGATGAACACATTCTGCGGATCACCACCCTACGCAGCACCCGAGTTGTTTCGCGACAAGGATTATTTGGGCGAATACGTCGACATTTGGGCTTTAGGTAGGCGCTTGCTTATACATCTACATAATTGCACGGCTTGTTTTGACGTTAGGCAAGTCGCTATTTCAGGCATTCTGCTGTACTTCATGGTGGTGGGTAATACGCCCTTTCGCGGCGAGACCGTAGCGGAGCTGAAGCGCCACGTATTGGAAGGGTTCTTCACGATTCCTGACCACGTGACGCCTTTCTGCCAGGAGCTGATCAACGGCATACTTCGTATGGACCCCTTGGCGCGCTACACTCTTGGAGAGGTTATGGTGGGTGCGCCGTGCGCGAAGGATGTTACAGCAGCCCATCGAACAACTTCTGCTCTCCACTTCCAGACCCACTACTGGATGGGCTCCTCGGAGTTCCCGGAGGAGTTCGCGGCCTGCGGCACGGCGCCGAGCGAGGAGGAGGCTCTGACCAACCCCATGGTAGCGAAGACCTTCGAGCGACTGCACAAGCTGGGCCTGGACAACGCCATGCTGAAGGAGGCGGCCGAGAAGGGCGCCAAGAACCAGGTGATCGGCACCTACCGCATCGCCCTCTTCCAGACCCAGAGGGCGGCTGAGGAGGAGCAGAAGCTGCTCGAGTCCCAGGCGACCATGGCCAGCGGTAAGACGGCCGGCAGCAGCGTTTCGGAGGGCGGCGCCTCCCTCTTCAAGAAGACCAGCAGCCGGCTCTGCACCATACTCTGACTCTGAGAGCACTTGGAGAAGTTACCTGCGCTCGTCCTTTGAGACAGTACAAACGCTGGTACTGGACAAACAACGGTGGCTCAGTTGGTTCGGTTATTGTACTGGTATCGATTCGATGGACGTGTCCTCGCATCCGACGGCAGCGATCTGTTGTAGATTGTGATTTGAGTGGTATGTAACTAATCACCAAACTGCAGTAGTACGGTGGCAGGAGGGTTCAGTATCTGGGAGTATGTTCGTTGTGGCGACGCACTGCTTGTTAAAAGAGTCGACTTGATTCAAAATGCTTTCTTTCAGATTGGCGCGTTACCGAATTTCGCGTTCGTGAAGCCGTTCTCGTTGTCTGCTGACTAATGCTACCACGCTAGTATTACTTGAAACGTGAGGATGAGGGACTCATGCGCCGGTTCGCCCGACTTTGTGAGTTGTTTGTCGACATTGGGTGGACTAGGTCCCAGATTTGCTTGCCTGGGTTGCGACCCTGGGCCTGATTGCGACAAAGTCTTTCGTGCACGTGAAGTGGGGCAGATCTCCTTAGCGTATTTGTCGGCACTGAAATTCGGCCACGATTACAATTCGTAGTACCTGTGCGTTTGACGTGGTCGTACTGCGTAAATACCTTCTTTTCTCTGGTATTGCAAGAGTAGGCTCTCCGTGTGGTACACATTTCATCAATAACCGTTAGAAGTCGTTGTGGGATTCGGCGGAAAATACTGCGATTCAAAACCGTTTCCCTCGTGAACAAGAAGACAGAAGTGCAACGAGCAATTGGTGTCGTCTGAAATCACTGCTAAGTTGCCGAAGCTTGTGCGCAACGTGCCGGTCATGGTAGGTGTTGTAAGTAGGAGATATGCGCCGAACGAATTATCCGCTCCCGCTCCTATTTGATATTGCAGCGCAGGAGTTTCGCCCCTTCGCTTTCCAATTCCGTCATTATGGGGCGGCCCTCCAGCTCCAGTCAAGAGGATGCTTTCGCGGGCAGCGACGTCGACGACTCCGACTACGGCGACGAAAACAGTCGTTCGGCGAAGAAACGCCCAAAGAAGGCGCTGGCGTCCACCCCGAAGACTGTCGGCAAAATGACGAAGGTTCTACATGTTTCTTTGGCGTTGGCCTTGGCTTAGGCTCCGTTTGTGCGTAAGTGTGTGCTAAAAGTTGCGCCACGCATGCGCAAAACAATTCTGATGTTTGGTCAGTTTGGAAGTTTGTATTTTTAGCCGAAATTGAGCTTTAGCTGAATCGTGATCGATTTCGGCGTCGTAACACCCGCTTCCAAGTCCTTCGACAGAGCTTCTTTATGGAGCGTCTTCTTCGTTGCAGAAGCAGCGCCGAGTGGCTGAGCTCGAGTCGTACGACTACGATCGAGAGAGCTTCGTTTCGCCCTTCCGCCGCTCGGAGGCCGTCGACCAGTTGAGGGCGCGCTCCCGCCAACAGAAGATGGAGACGGCCGTCAGCGCCCACGAGGCCTTCATTCAGCGCATTCTCTCCAGGCCCTTCCAGATCCCCATCGACAACTATCAGGGTGCTTGTACGCAGTTTTTCAGTTTGCAGGTGTAGTAATCGATTGGAATTCCACAACAGTTCTACAAAGCTTGCAGGAGGCGGACTGCGCGCCCTGGGCATGCGAAGGGCGGGCATTCGCTGCGCCCTCCACGATCCCTACGAGGAGAACGCCCTGGTGCTCTACGCGCCCCCCGAACTGAGTGCGCACGAGTCGGCCAAAGTGGACAGGCAAGAAGACTACAGTGCTAATGTCACCTCACCATCGCTCCTTGTCGCTATTCGCGCTCGCGCGCCGAGTAGACCGCTTAGAATACGGTATCTCTAATCGGTTGACAGTTCCAAGCGTCCCGTCCACGTGGTGGTGGATCCGGTGCTGTCGAAGGTGCTGCGTCCCCACCAGAGGGAGGGCGTCAAGTTCATGTACGACTGCGTCACCGGAGACAGAATACCCGGTGGGGTTTTGAGAAGATAGCTGCTGATTTGCATGACGAAATTGTGTCGTTGTGGTTCCAGACAACTTCGGCTGCATCATGGCGGACGAGATGGGACTCGGTGGGTTGTGCCATTTTGAAACCTTTCCTACGCATATGACAGGACAACCAATGAATATCGGTCTGTTACCATTTCAGGCAAGACCCTGCAGTGCATCACGCTTCTCTGGACGCTCTTGGTTCGCTACTCTCGGCAGATTTGGTAGCTTTATTGACCCTCTTCCGTCGATAACTTGTTTTCATTCATTGGTGCAGCGTCAGGGACCCGACGCCAAGCCGTCGATTGACAAGGCTGTGGTCGTCTGTCCCAGTAGTCTTGTCAAGGTAAATGTAGTGTTGACACATTGCGTCGCGGGTTGTTTGTCCTCCACTATTGACTTCTGTGCTTCCTTCTTAGAACTGGGACAAGGAGGTGCGAAAGTGGTTGGGCAATCGCGTCAACCCCCTGCCCATCGACGGTGGCTCCAAGACAGAAATCGACAAGAAACTTGGTTTGTAAAGCGGTATTGTCTCGCAGCGCAGACAAGTCGGTTGTTCTTGACTCCATCCATTCCAGAGGGCTTCATGCGCCAGACGGGACGTCGCTCTGCCACTCCCGTCCTCATAATCTCTTACGAGACCTTCAGACTTCACTGCGAGCTGTTGACACGGTCCGAGGTCGGCCTGGTGCTCTGCGACGAGGTGGGGGGAAGCGAGCACTGGAAAAAGGAATAATTTTTTACCTTCTGCGCACTTACTACACTTTGTGAGCGTCTTGGCAGGGCCACCGCCTGAAGAACAGCGAGAACCAGACCTATCAGGCTCTGACACGCCTCCGCTGCAAGCGCCGAGTGCTTCTCTCGGGCACGCCCATTCAGAACGACCTGCTCGAGTACTTCAGGTGCCTACATAGCTGGCTTCTCGGATGGAGCTTAGTCTGGCTATAGGACGCAATATAGCTCGAGTACAACCGAAGAGCCGAGAATTTGACTCGCTCGTTTGTCGACAAAGGCGACGTTCTTTCACAGCCTGGTCCACTTCGTGAACACCGGGATTCTGGGGACGGCGGCGGAGTTCAAGCGCAAGTTCGAGACGCCCATTCTCCGGGGGCGCGACTCCTGCGCCTCGCACGAGTCCGAGAGACTGGGAAGGGAGAGGCTGGCCGAGTTGGCCGCCATCGTCAACCGATGCATCATACGACGCACCTCGGCACTGCTCACCAAATACTTGCCGGTTAGCAGTGGCGCTAACGTCATCTCTTTGCGTCTTCGTGTGTTGGAATTCGGCTGATACTAGCGTATAGTACAGTGCCGATTGGGTAATACTGTAGTTGCTGCTAGATCGAGAACTCTGTGTAACGAAGTGTTAATTAGCGCCTGTGCAGGGTCTGATGACGCAGTGTGCTTCAGGCTAGCCGCTTCGAATGCTCTTGATATGGTCGGAAGCGTACCTACCTTTCCATCGCAGGTAAAGTATGAGTTGGTGCTGTGCTGTCGGATGGCGGAGGACCAACGGGAGCTCTACCAGCGCTTCATCCGCTCCTCGGCGGTCCAGAAGCTGCGCCGCAGCGCCGAGGACGAGAATCGACCCAGCGGTGGTGGTGGGACGACGGCGCTGGCGGCCATCACTGCTCTGAAGAAGCTCTGCAACCACCCCAGCCTCATTAGAGACTACGTGGCCAGTGGACAAGCGGGATTCGAAGGTGATTATCGCATGTGACGACCCACTTCGAGTTCGAAGTTTTCATTCGTCGCCCTTGCCCAATCGATTGACGCTTCCCTGCTGTTGTCCAGGTTGCTCCGAGTTGCTGGAAAGAAGCTCTGTCGGCGACTCTTCCGTTGGCGTGGAGCGCTCGGGAAAGATGGCGGTGCTCGACTGCCTGCTGGCCGTCACCAGAGCCACCTCCAAGGACCGCGTGGTGCTCGTTTCCAACTACACGCAGACGCTGGACCTCTTCGAGCGCCTCTGCCGCCTGAGGCGATATCCCTTCGTGCGCCTGGATGGGTCGATGCCCATCAAGAAGAGGGCCTGGGTGGTCGAGTCCTTCAACGATCCGGAGGTTTGACTTTCTCTCGTTCTCGCTAAGTTCGGACAGTTCGGAGAGTAACACTTTGTCCGAACTTTTTTCATGTCCGAACAAGGAATTTGCATACAGTACAGTATTTTGTAAGCTCTAAGGATTTATGGGCTTTGTCGGAGCATTTCTCTGTCCGAACTTTTCCGATTTACAGTATTGGACTATGTACAGTATATCACACAGATCAATGTTCCCTCTCCCTTTGTCTCCAGAGCGGCGACTTCGTCTTCATGCTGTCGTCGAAGGCTGGCGGCTGCGGCCTCAATTTGATCGGCGCCAATCGGCTGGTCATGTTTGACCCCGACTGGAACCCGGCCAACGACGACCAGGCCATGGCGCGCGTCTGGAGGGACGGACAGAAGAAGACCTGCTTCGTCTACCGACTTCTGACAGTCAGTGGAGTGCTGATTCGTGCCGAGCTCCCTAATGAGTCTGTGCGCAGTTGTGGAAGTCGGGCCATTGTTTGCAGACGGGCTCGATCGAGGAGAAGATGTTCCAGCGTCAGAGTCACAAGAAGGCGCTGTCTTCCTGCGTGGTGGACAAGGAGGAGGACGTCGCCAGGCACTTCAGCCTACAGCAACTGAAGGAGCTCTTCAAGCTGGCAGAGAAGGACGTCGACAGCGACACGCACGAGACGTTCGCCTAGTCCTTTTATTGATGAAATATCCTTTTATGTATTTTTAGCCGGGAATGAATTGCTGTGATTGGCTGGCAGGCACAAAGTTAACTATCCTCCTTCCTCCCCTTGCAGGCTGAAGTGCCAGCGGTGTCTGCACGGCGTGGAGTCGCGCCCGCCTCCCGTCGAGGCGGACACCAACTCGGATCCCTCGCAGTGGTTCCACAGCTCGGCGAGGGAGAAGCGCCGCCTGCCGGACGCCGTGCTGAAGGCGGCGCTGGACTCTGGCCACATCAGCTTCGTCTTCCACCAGAAGAGCCACGAGAATGCGCCGTCGGCAGCTGCGCCGCCGCCCAACGAGAAGGAAGAGGACGCAGTTGACGTGTTGCTGGACGACGAGTAGAAGAAGGCTGTTTATTTCGATGTATAGAGAGGTTGTTTGGTGGTGCGGTCAATAGCTGTGTTGTTGCGATACGACTTCGGTAGTTGCGATTTCTTGGAGGCTGTGTGTTGTGCACTTTGCTCTTTAGCGAAGTAAAGCGGTTGGGCGGACTAGGACGATTGTGTTGCGAGCTGGATGTTATGTGTTCATATGTGTCTACTCTTGAAGTTGTGAACAAGGAAGAATGCTCGCCTATCGGCGAGACCTGGCTAATTTCTCCGCGAAATTGTCTCCTGCTATACTGCTTGGATACTGTATGCCTCTGGTATATAGTGAAGCTTGTGGTGTGGAATGCTTCACATAGACTTTGGATTACTGTTATGATCTATTCTGGATAGGGCTTGGAGTTCCCTAGAGTGGTTTGGTATCGTTGGAACTCTCTTCTTGTTTAATGGAATTCTATGGGTTGGATGGATCACCCTTTGGAGAAGGCCTATATACATCCTGGACTGGATTTGGTCTATCTTTTGTGACTGTGGTAGAAAGAAACCGTTCCTGGTCACTATGGCGATGGGACTCCTTGAATGGCATTGGACTGGAGAACATATTGCAATGGATTGCGAAATGAAAGACCTTGGACACGATAAGGTGAGTGCGTACCAATGGTGGTCGGTGCGTCACTAAGCTAGCTCTACAGCGCTCGGATGCCTGCGTGCAGGGGATGGACTGCTGATAAGCGTCGCCGAGAACAACACTTGTATGCACCTAAGTGCGCGCCGTAAGCTCTCAATCGACCATTGTTGGTGGCATAGTGTTTGCAAGAGGGGGAAACTAGCTTATGTAGGAAAGGGAACTCATCCAATAATCTACAGTATGGCGGAGTCGAAGGATCAGGAGAAAGCGCCCCTGGTCGACAACATCTTTGCGGGAGAGAGCGAGGAAGGGGCCAACTATGGAGCGGCCGAGCCGTGAGATCTCTGGGCTTCCTTTGCGTAGGAAGTTCAGTAGTTTCCATTGCGACCCAATTGCGCTCGCGATGATTGAAATGCGGGCGCAACGAGCTCTGACGCGTCGTCGACTCGTGTACGCACTACATAAGCCGGCCGGCTGGAATGAAATACGGAGGGGAAGCACAGAACAGGGCAGAAACTAGTAGCTAATGCATAGCAATGATGGACGGGCGTTGGCATGCCGGCCGCACTGTTCCCATGGCGGGCCTCTTCTGTTTCCGTCCCGACTGAACATAAAGGCGGCTGAGTTGGTACGCCCTCCCTCCGATTCTCTTGTTTGTCGCTGGCGACATGGCGGTGAGTGCGACGCAGTAGTCGGCATCAAAAGAAAGCGCTTCTTGTTCCTTCTCAGCTTCGCAATTCCTCCTTTCTTCATTTGCCTTCTTGTCAGTTAGTCGGCCCTGCAGTCGATTGAGGTTGAGTACGCCGCTCGCTCCAAGATATACTTTGGTTTTCGTGGTTGCGCAAGTCAGAATCAGCGGTTCGCCAGAGATGATTCGGTGTGACTTTACACCGCATTCCGGTGGCGTATATAACACTGAATCAGCCATAGTGGGCGACGTTGGCATCATCAACTTCACTGTCGGTACATGTTCATCAGACGTACTCAAGCGCAGGTGTGGCTGGTTCCGTGCGATAGTGCGCCGTCTGCAATTCAGATAGTGATCCGCTCGAAGTAAGAGCAGTGAAGGTTGTGCCGTCTCCTACATACATACATTTGTAGGTGCGTATGTTTACCCTTCCCTCTCCCACTGTGTCCTGCCTGCTTTGAGTGCAATTCTCGCGTGACGTTGCGCAACAGTGCAAAAGTCCTCGCTTCTATACATACCGAACTCTCGACGGCCGGTGATCTGTAGGGACCACCAGAAGATCTCGACTTCCAGCTGAACAGAGAATCTCACTGTTTGTGACATCGCTTCGCTGACTTGAACTGACCGCACTGTCTCGCATGGCAGCCGCGAAGGAGGAGTATCAACTCGTACCTAGAAGGTTCTCAGTGTGTTTGATTCACACAGCGTTCGTTTTGCATGTTTGTTCTCTTTGTGAACTCGTCTGCCTACGCGTTACTAAATGGCCTTCCTCCGTTTAGCGAAAGGGAGGTCGAGGTGGTGGATGGGACGTCGCCAGAAGAGAAGAAAGATGGCGGTCGCAAGAAGAAGAAGAAGAAGAAGCCGAAGAAGGAGAAGGCGCCCAGCGTCTCCATTCTTCAACTGGTGGGGCAGGCGCGCGCTCTCTCAAAGGCCGTATTGAACGCCGTTTCCTTCCACCTATCCAAAATCTTATGTTCTCCAGTTCCGCTACGCGAACGCCGTGGACAAGCTTCTGCTCGTCTTCGCCATGGCCGTGTCGGTGGTGTCTGGGGCCGGCTGGCCCGTCATGTCCATCATCTTTGGCGGCATGTCCAACACCTTCATCGGCGCCCAGAGCACCTTCGAGGCCGGCGGCGGCGGCTGGAACCTCAGCGCCATCCCGGCCAACTTCTCCTCCACGGCGCGCATGGCAGCCATCGGCAAGCAGGCCTTCATCGACAGCACCACCCAATACTGCCTGCAGTACGTCTACCTGGGCGCAGTCGTCTTCGTCGCCGGTTACATACAGGTGCAGATATCCGATGCCGTGTGTGTGTCGCCTGCGTCAATGTGAATGAAGGTCGACTGTAGACTGTAGACAATTGTGACTCGATCTGTTGAGACGGTAGCATTTGGTGTTTGTCGGCTAGTTGTATTGTGGTTTATTTGGGCAGGCTGATGGGTGCGCACGGACAAATGGCAGTGGCAAGACACTGCAGTTTTGAGCACCTACCGTAATCTCAGTTGACTAGCTGACACCGTAACAAGATCACCATGATTTGCAGATCGGCATCTGGATCACCTGCTGCGAGCGTCAGGTGCTGAAGATTCGCAAGGAGTTCTTCCGCGCTATCCTTCGACAGGACATCTCCTGGTTCGACGCCAACCAGAGCGGCACGCTGACTTCCCAGCTGAATGAGTGGGTAGCAAAAGCAATAGATTGTTTGTGACGCTTGTCTCTCCGTCGGTGTACAGTAACGTTGTCGTGTGCAGCAACCTGGAGCGCATCAAGGAGGGCATCGGCGACAAATTCGGCCTGCTGGTCCAGTACTCAGCGCAGTTCTTGTCGGGCTTCGCCATAGCCTTCGTCTACAGCTGGAAGATGACCCTGGTCATGATCGCCATGGCGCCCCTACTGGCACTCTGCGCCGCCTTCATCGGCAGGGTCGCTGGATTGGGAATACTGTAGTACGAGAAATGCTATATAGCACGCCTCCTTCCTCTCATTCAGATGATCGCGACCGCGGCCCGCCGCGAGCAGCAGAAGTACGCCGTCGCTGGGGCCATCGCAGAGGAGGTGCTCTCCTGCATCCGGACCGTGATCGCCTTCAACGGCCAGGAGAGGGAATGCGGCAGGTTCGAGTGACAGCTGGAGTCGGTCGTGGGAATCACAATATGGCAGTGCGCAGAAGCTCAACTCAGGTACTCGGAGGAGCTGGCACGCGGCAAGAAGGAGGGCATTATGAAGTCGCTGCTCAACGGCATCGGCTTCGGCTCCGTCTTCCTCATCATGTTCTGCGCCTACGGACTGGCCTTTTGGTGAGAGAAAATTCGAAGATTGGATGGAGTTGATCGGCATCGCAGTCACTTCCCCGTTCACTCTAGGTTCGGCTCCACGCTGATCGTGTCGGGTGAGATCGAGAGAGGCACCGTGTTCACGGTGGGTACAGCTGAGGAGACGTTGCTTCGTCTCAAGCTCATGCATATGAAGCTGGAATTGGCGCTTTCCACTCAGGTCTTCTTCTCGGTCATGATGGGCTCCTTTGCGCTTGGAGGCGCCGGTCCCAACATCGCCCTGGTAGCCACGGCCAAAGGCGCCGCCCACTCCATCTTCTCCATCATCGACAGGGTTGGTGGCTTTCTGATGTGGCACGCAATCGACGCTTTACAAGTTGCCCACGCCCACCCCGTTTCCCTTTGTGTGTGGTGTTCATCCACAGTGTTTCGGCATCAATTCAGAGGCCGACGATCGATCCCTACGACACGTCTGGGAAGGTGATCGAGCGCCCTGAGGGACGGGTCGAGCTGAAGAACGTCAACTTCTCCTACCCCACTCGCAGCGACGTCAAGGTTTTGCGACTGAGAGTGGAAGACCGCATTTTCAGTTCCACTTCCGAAACGGCTTCTATCGTGCAGGTTCTGGACGACGTCAGCTTCACCGTGAATCCCGGGGAGACGGTGGCGCTGGTGGGCCCCAGCGGCTGCGGCAAGAGCACCACTGTCAACCTGCTGCTGCGCTTCTACGACCCCACCTCGGGACAGGTGCGCTCTGAGAAGGAGTTTTGTTGGCTGCGACCCCTATCAGAACTTCCTGCATTCAATCTTCCCTTTCATTCAGGTGCTGATCGACGAGGTGGACGTGTCCAAGATGCAGGTGAAGGGCCTTCGGCAGCTGATCGGCGTCGTCTCCCAGGAGCCCGTCCTCTTCGACGCCACCGTGGAGGAGAACATTCGCTACGGAAATCCCGACGTCACCCATCAGGCGATGGTCAAAGCCTGCCGACTGGCCAACGCCCATGACTTCGTCTCCAAACTCCCTTCGGTGGGGAAGAAGAGTTAGAGATATTGTGTAGCTGTTTGTACTAATAGTCTGTAGTAGTCGGAACAGCCAAGCACGCGAAATGTCGTACATGCGCCAATAACAACCCACCCCTCTTCCTCACTTGGGTGGCACAGTGTCCAGCGACGTGGTGGATAGGGGGGTGGCCTATTCGAGCATTTACGATGGTGATTAGCAAATCGATTGGGCCTCCTACTGTATAGCCTGTCTATCTACATAATTTGCTCTCTCTGCAGGGCTACAAGACTAACGTGGGCGAGAGGGGCGCCCAGTTGTCAGGCGGCCAGAAGCAGCGCATCGCCATCGCGCGGGCGATCGTTCGCGACCCCCACATCCTGCTGCTGGACGAGGCCACTTCCGCTCTGGACGCCGAGTCCGAGAGCATCGTGCAGGAGGCCCTGGATAAGGTTAGAATAGTACCCAGATGGTCATAATCGGCTCTTATATGTAGGTTTGTCCCTTTGGACTAGTAGTACCTATTGTTCACTGGTCGAATACTCTTCATTGGGCAGAACACGTTTGTCCGATGGAGCCGTTGGCATGTGTCCAAAGTACCTATTTGACGAGTGTTTGTTTACCAAACCGTGTCATGTTTATCGGATGAGCAAATGCATCTGTCTAGCCAAAAGACGAATTCTATGGACAAATGGTTTGCTAGCGCGTGTTGGTTTCGCAGCGACTATCGGTACGGTAGCACTGTGGCGCTGCGCGACTGCTGTCAGCAACACTGAAGCGTTCCTCTTCTGCCTACTTGCTGGTGTACGCTTTCTTTCTATCTCCTGCAGGCGCAGCAGGGCCGCACCACTGTGATCATCGCCCACCGTCTCTCAACCATCCGTAAGGCGGACAAGATCATCGCCATGGAAAAGGGAAGGGTCAAGGAAGTGGGCGACCATCTCGAGTTGATGAACGCCAAAGGACTCTACCACCAGCTGGTCACAGACCAGGTCTTTGAACACAGCGCCTCCGGTTATGCATCGGGCTCCGGCGACGAAGAAGAGGACAAAGGTTGTGGGGTGACGGCGATTTTTGAACGATTCTGTTGGTATGAACAATTGATAGGCAACCTGCACTTTTCGTGCGCGTCTCTTTTATGGTATCGCTGTCAGTCATGCCCGTTTTCGCACAGCTGCCATTTTTTAATATTATGTATTTTTGAGACGATCTGCTTTCAAGTGTCCACTGCTAGTATCTACCTACAGTTGCGGTCGTTCCAGCTTCCATCGCCGACAGTGGCGCTTCCGTCGACTCGACCCATCGACCACGTCGCCTGAGCAGTCGTCAGCGCAGCGTCATCTCGCGATCCTCCGTGGCGCCTTCGGAAGTTTCGGGTGCGCTTTCGATACTGCTGAAGCACGCGAGTCACTGGAATGTGTCGTGACTACCTACCTGGCTTTTAGGGAAGCTCTCGACCGCCCGTATGCTGAGCAAGCCGCAGACGGCGACGGAGCGACTCAAGCAGGAACTGGAGGAGGAAGGTATTGCATAAAATGTTTGCTGTTACTGTAGTCTCCACGCTGTTCTTCCAGAAAGTGTAGTCTGTGGGATCTTTCGGACTAATCGATCTGCATTCCTTCTGATGTTGTCCAGCATCCCGTACTCTTTATCTGTGAATAATTAAGAGGCACCTACCTATATGGTAACGTATGTAGAGTATGGTAACGCGTTATATGTACGTATCCGTTCTCAGGGGGCAAGCGTTCGAACATCGTGGAGATCGCCAGCCAGGCTCGCTCCCAGTGGCTGGTGCTGTGTCTGGCCCTCCTCTGCGGCATCATCCGCGGCGCCGTCATGCCCTCCTTCTCCTTCTTCTACGGACAGATGTTCAGCGTGGGTGCTTATCTTTTGAGTGATTGATTGTCCATTCGCCTATAGATAGATTGGTGTCTCTAAGGCTTGAGCTATCCCATTTCCTCTGGATTGCGATTGACGGGCTATGTAGTTGCTAAGGAAGAGTCTATTTCTCTCGCTTTCTTCTTCTCAAAGTGGCGCTTGCGGAAAGGTCGGCGGAGGAAGTGGGTCTGTTTTTTGGCGGCGTCTCGCGCGCCGCGGCGGCTTCCAAAAGAAGACGAATTGGCCCACTGCGTCGGCGCCAGGCGGCGCGCAATCAATAGAGAGCCGAGTAGTTTCCTCGCCTTCCCTAAGGCGCTTCTCCGTAGAATCGGCGTACATTGCAGCCAACGCCTAAGAAAGTCAAATGGCTGTATTGCGCGCCACAGTCACCACTGACTACCACAGCTCACGCTTGGACCGCTGCTTGTTGAGCGCAGAAGTGACCACGCAACTTTGTGTCGCCTCCCAATGTAAGGGAGGTTAAATGCAGTGCCTCTTTGTGGTATCTAATTCTAATATTCGATGGTCAGTCGTGTTCCCCCGGTGTATTTTCAGGCCTACAGCAAGGCGGGGGAGCAACTGCAGCGCGAGGCGATCCAGTGGTCGCTGATGTTCGTCCTCTTGGGCATCATCGAGTGCGTCACCTGGATTCTCTCGGTGGGCAACTGCGCCCTCTGCAGAGCTCTCGCTATTCACTGATGTGCAGGAACTTCTGCATGGCGCTTCCAGGCCTACTTCTTCGGCATCTCGGGCGAGAACATCACCATGAGCCTACGGATGAAGGTGTTCCGCAACGTCCTGCGACAGGACGTCGCCTTCTTCGACGACCCGAGACATTCGACCGGCAAAATCTGCACCCGACTCGCCACCGACGCCCCCAACGTCAAGGCGGTGAGAGCTGTGGACATATGTACATTGAAGTGCGCACACATAAACGAGCATGTATGTAACGATTTCGGACGCGCAGGTATTATACCGTACCTACATACTCGTTTTCTATCGGTAACCGACGGCTGTTGATAGAGAGGGCACTAGACAGCTTTGGAATGGAAAGATTCAAGCTCTAGAAGTCGAGTATTGTCATGTCAGAGCTATCACTCTGTGTCCCTCGAGCGCCGTATGAAGGTGCAGTCCATATTGTCTCATTCAGTATTGGCTGTAGCGCCTGTAGGGGTCGACGGGGGAGAGCGAGCGTTCCCTGCGGGGCGGGCTGCGTCCTTGGTGGGCACGCTGCTGCTGCAGTTGGTCGCTGTCGTTGTCGGAGATGGAGCTGCTGCTGCCGTAGAGCTCCCGGGGCACCAGCAGCTGCCGAGGGGACAGTCGGCGGCGCTCCTGCTGGTTCTCGCCCGTAGGGGTGCTGCCGCCCGGCGGCGTGGACCTGGGGGTGACGCAGCAGGAGCCGAAGTGGCCCCTCTCGGGCGTCGTCTGTCGCGCCTCGTGCGCGTAGCCCTCGCGCATGCACTCGATGATGAAGAGGACGATGCGCACCCAAGCCTTCTGGACGCCCTCGTGCCTCGCCACCGTGCCGTCCCACTGGAGGCTGGAGCCGATCAACGCCTCGCCGAACACCTTCCACAGGCGGGGATTGAACTCGTCCCCTGAGGGAAGGAAATGGTTTTGGAACGCCTGTCACACTGGAAGAATACACGTTACTCAGCCCTGAGCTGTTGTGGCTACCTACAAGCCGCTACCAAAAAGTGGAACGCCATAATTGGCTGGAGTAGACGTACGTTCTGTACTAGGGTCTATAGCCCGGGGCAGAGAAAGAGGGATACTATAGTGCAAGCGGTGACTACATAATGTCCCCACCAAGACGGCGATGGACGCGACCCAGCTGCCGTAGGTAGGCGGCCACCGTGTCGCTGTTGTTGAGGTTGCGGATGACGAAGTCGAGGGCCGACTCGAAGCGGCGGTAGTGTTCGCGCATGGTCAGCGACGTCGCTCTGCTGGCCGTGGTCGAGGGCGAGCCGTTCGCTCCTGCAGTGGAGCCCCTGGAGGGGTTCTCGAAGAGGCGCTTGGCAGCCGGCTCCTTATGGAGGATCTTGTCGAAGACCATGCTGCCCACGTAGCCGCAGCCCTTGCTGGTGATCTGGGACCAGTTGCGCTGGATGTGGCGCACCTGCAGTGCAAACAAAGTTGTATTCTTCCCATCGAATATCAGCGATCGAATATCAGCGACTCACGTGATTGGGGTGGACGTTGAGCGCCGCCGTGCTCTCCATGCGCGGCTGGTAGGAGGAGGAGCGCGGCCGACCAACGACGCCGTCGGCGGTCAAGTAGTTGCCTTCGTCGACGCTCTTCGCCTGTGCAGGCTTTGTCTCGTTCTTCAGAGGGCAGCTGTTCGTCCTGCCAGTCAGACGGTCCTCCGTTTGAAGTAGGGCCTCCTTCCTGCTCTTTGACTTCGTCGTTGTCTTTTGCTTCTGGGAGCTCTCGTCTTCGGAGCTGGTCGCGTTTCCCATGGCCGAGAGATCACCCGGTCAATTCAAGGCGAACTCAGTGGTAACTCCAAAGGATTTGGTCTCGTAGCGCCTCCTCTTCTCTGATGATGAGCAAGAGAGAAGAAACATGGGCGTGATTGGGCAAGGGCACGAAAGCGTCCGCTCGAATTCTCATCAAGCGCCGTCTAGCTCCGCCTACGACAGGCTACATAGCTGGCCTTGTGAGCAGCGGCAAAGGAAAGGTGGCGATTTCAGCCCCTCTTGTACTCCTCTTGTGGGAATTGCCTCGCGGCCATTACCCTAATCGCTGGCTGGCGGCTAGCCCACCTCTCCTGGCGCGGCAAATTGTTGGCGCTAGAGCGAAGAGAATTCACTTCTGGCCGGCGCATCGAAAGAGAGGCGAAAAGCAGCTGGCCAATGCGTCGCCGACACCCACTAGATCGGGACTGGGGATATCGCTCCTCCCTTTCAAATGGCGCGCGTGCACTGGTGGGAAAGGAATGCAGATGAGGGATGGAAGAAGCTAGAGGAGGGTCGGTTGCGTCAATTGGTAGGAGAAGGAAGTATGGGGGAGATGACGACATCTGAGGGCGAGAGGCCCTCACAGGGGGAATTCCTCTCCCCACCCACAACGGTTGGTGTTCATTGCCTCACAGTTCATTGGACAGTGGCATCGTTAATTTGGTTGTGCTGGCGACAAATGGTCGCATCAACGAACTGTAGGGCAGTTGGCAAGGAGAGAGAGAGAGAGTAGCCGTCCATCGGAAGTGAGCAGGCGGCGCTTGTTTGAGCCGCTGGCTGTTGCCGGCTGACGGTCATTCTTTCATGAAGGATGCCACAGAGGAGCGACCCTATGTCTACGTCCGTACATATAACTGACTTCCGATGAAGGCGGCGCACTGCCTCGATAAAGCCTTTTACGAGGCGCCCTGAAAGTTGTTGCCGTCATTGAGAACCCGCTATTAGAGGGAGGAGGAGGGCGGCTCCTTGGAGACGAGCAAAAAACCGCCGCAAGCGAGCAGCCCCCTCTGAAACGCGATAGCCGCTCAGTAGCACTCGCACCGGCCGCCTTGGCAATATCCACCCCTCGGAGACAGGGTTATTTCCTTCGGGCAAACAACCTCAGGGCAACAGGTTTCGAGGCGATATTCTATTTCGTTGCCATAGTTCGTCGGGGGAAGAGATGGCGGGGGCGAGTGTCCACAATGGCGTTGCGTTGATTAAACAGCCGCAGAAAGGTCAAACGGAGCAAATGAGGTATTCATGTCCTATAACGAAGTCACGCGCATTGCGGCGGTTGTCGCGGTGGCAAGAACGGGTGGCGGCGATTCAAGGAAGCCGAGGGGGAGGTAGAACGCACCGGAACGCACCGCGTAGCACACCATTCAAAGGTGCAAGGTTCAAAGGCGTGTTGGGGCATAGGCCGCACAGTGCACACCACAAGGCGTAAACCACTCCAAGAGCTGGGCTTACCATACCAGAAGCAAGCCTTAGCAGCTTCAGAGAAGTCGTCAGAAGTTCCCCTCACCCAATAGTAATCTGCAGGCGCTGGACTTCCGTCTGGCCAACGTGTTCACGGCGGTGGTGTCGATGGTCATCGGCTTCATCATGGCCCTCTTCTTCGGCTGGAAGATGGCCCTCGTCGTCTTGGCCATCTTCCCGCTCATCGGACTGGGCGGTTACCTGCGCGTCAGGCTGAGAGAGGGGGGCGCCAAGCAGGACTCCACACTGCTCGAGGAGGCGGGAAAGGTGACCCGTTCGACTCATTCGGTTTTTGGGCTTTTGTACGTTGAACAGTGGACAACCAAGTTATGCTAAATCGCTAGCTTAGCAATAACCGAAGGATAGTGCAATGCATGAGGGTACCTACGGTACATCGTAACAGTGAAAGGATTGTTAATGGTGTCGTAGTGCCGCCCTTCTTAGAGCGCCTTGTGTTTGTTGTGTTTTCATTGCCTTTGCCGACCAAGCGGCTAGCCTTTCACGTCAGGCAAATTGGTACGATGTATTTAATGTTTTAAAGTACATAATAATGTAGGTGCGCAGTGCGCACTTCTTGAAACGCTACCTATGTAGGTTCGTGAGAAATTCGTCGGCCCTTCCGTGACGAGCGACTGAGAGCTGTCAGGCGCCGATAGCACTAAGTAGCTTGAGAGAGACGACTGAATTGGCCCTCCGGGCGTTTTCTCTTGAGACGCTGAGTGGAGGAGACAGCGGCCGTCGCTCCCAGCGAGCGCCTAGGCTCTGACGCGATAGCGCTCGCGCTCGTTTGGGGCCCTTTCAGCGCCTTCGGTCCCTAGTCCAGATCTTGCGGAGGGTGAAAGAAAGACGTCAGAGCGATCGTCAGCCAGACCCCTATGCTCCGTTTTCTGTCTTGGGTACAGTAGTAGTGCGTCTGGTATGGCTGCCGCTACTGCAGGTGGCGACGGACGCGATCGAGAACGTGCGCTCGGTGCAGGCGCTGACGCGCGAGCACGCCTTCTACGAGCGCTTCGCCTCCAACCTGGCGAAGCCGTACTCGGAGTCGCTGAAGCAGGCGCAGATCCAGGGCGTCAGCTACGGCTTCGCCACCTCCATCTTCTTCTTCATGTACGCCGCCGCCTTCTGGTTCGGCTCCTATCTCGTTTCCATCGACGACATGACGCCCCTGCAAGTCATCCGGTAAGGGGCGCCTCAACATAGTACAAGCAAGCGCAATTGTAGTGATGCTGTAGCTGCGTAGGTACACACAATCCGTTGTCGTCAGGGTCTTCTTCGCCATCAATTTCTCCGGCATGGCCGTTGGGTGGGCCACCGCCTACTTCCCCGAGTACATGAAGGCTCGCTTCTCGGCCGGTCTCATCTTCAAAATGATCAACATCAGGCCTAACATCGACAGCCTCACCACGAAGGGAGTGAAACCGGTAGGTGCATGATTGTAGATCGCACGGGAGCGCTTCGAGTACTTTCTGCGCTCTGCTCTCAGGGGGTACTGTAATGTCAAACTTCTGCAGCTGCTGTCGGGCGTGGTGGGCTTCGAGGGCGTCCACTTCGCCTATCCCACTCGGAAGGAGGTGGAGGTTCTCAAGGGGCTCTCCTTCAACCTGGAGACTGGAAGGACCATGGCGCTGGTGGGGCCCAGCGGCTGCGGCAAGAGCACCGTCGTCGCCCTGCTCGAGCGCTTCTACGACCCTTCCGTCGGCGTCGTGGTCAGTCGACTGCGCAGCTGTCGCTTCGCGGCTGTTTCACTCGTCTGTCACTCTTGTGTGTTGTCTTCGCAGCGCCTGGACGAGACGGACCTTCGCCTGATGAATCCGCAGTTCGCGCGCTCCCACATCGCCCTGGTGAGTCAGGAGCCTGTCCTCTTCGACTGCTCCATTCGGGAGAACATCGCCTACGGCCTGCCGGCCGACCAGCCGCCCACCGAGGACGAGGTCGTCGCCGCCGCTAGACTCGCCAACATTCACGACTTTGTCAGGTCGTTGCCTCAGGTGGGCGAAGTACTAAGGCGCGGCAAATAGTTTGTTGATGGAACTGACTTCAGCAATCACCTCGCAGGGCTACGAGACCCGAGTGGGCGAGAAGGGGACGCAGCTGTCCGGGGGCCAGAAGCAGCGGGTGGCCATCGCGCGCGCCCTGGTGCGCAACCCCAAGATCCTGCTGCTGGACGAGGCCACCTCCGCGCTCGACACCGAAAGCGAGAAGGTCCGTTTCTGAGCTGAGCCTTGCGCTTTGGGCCTGAACTGAAGTGAAGCCAATATTGGTGACTATATAGTTTGCATCCCAGTGGTATTTCTTCTTCCCTCCACAGCTGGTCCAAGAGGCGTTGGACAGGGCGCGCGAGGGTCGCACCTGCATCGTGATCGCCCACCGACTATCGACGGTGCAGAACGCCGACGCCATCGCCGTCATCAAGAAGGGACGCATCGTGGAAACCGGTGGGTCGGCTGCGTTTCTGGACCTGCTTAGATACAGTGTATATCCGGGATTTGTGTAGGGGGTGCCTACCCCCCCCCCCCCCCCTCACCGACCGTCTGGCTACGCTGCTGTTTACGTAGACGTGGTGCTTCAATCGCTAGTGCGTCAGTGGCGCAGCTACCTATAGTCGCGCGGCAGCGCGGTCGTCAAGCGTGCTGCCACTCGCGTTCAGGCAGGCGAACGTATGTAAGCGAGGGGCGTCGTGAAGGAGGGCCCAGGGCGATTCGGTCTGACGTGCCCCTTGAGGGAAGGAAGCGATACTGGTACATAGGTAGTCGGGCAGGTATGTGCGCAGCGGAGCTTATTCACTAGGCTTCGCATCGCAGCGCTATCATGGCGCCTCTTACGTCTACCTACGCCCTCCAACTGGTGGCTTGAAACGTGAGCAATACATATTGGCAAAATGGCTTCAGGCACGCACGGCGAGTTGATCTCCAAGCGGGGCGCCTACTTCAAGCTGACCAGGAAGCAGAACGTCCTCTCCTAGTCGTCGTCGTCGCGTGTCGTGCTATGTCACATG